>JASTWF010001808.1:0-57816 GCA_030390025.1 Squalus acanthias | reverse complement strand
CACACACGGTGCTCACACTCACTGTCACACACGGCCTCACACTCACTGTCACACACACGGTGCCTCACACTCACTGTCACACACACGGTGCTCACACTCACTGTCACACACACGGCCCTCACACTCACTGTCACACACACGGCCCTCACACTCACTGTCACACACACGGCCCTCACACTCACTGTCACACACACGGGCTCACACTCACTGTCACACACACGGCCCTCACACTCACTGTCACACACGGTGCTCACACTCACTGTCACACACACGGCCCTCACACTCACTGTCACACACACGGCCCTCACACTCACTGTCACACACACGGCCCTCACACTCACTGTCACACACGGTGCTCACACTCACTGTCACACACACGGCCCTCACACTCACTGTCACACACGGCCCTCACACTCACTGTCACACACACGGCCCTCACACTCACTGTCACACACACGGCCCTCACACTCACTGTCACACACGGCCCTCACACTCACTGTCACACACACGGCGCTCACACTCACTGTCACACACACGGCCCTCACACTCACTGTCACACACGGCCCTCACACTCACTGTCACACACACGGCCCTCACACTCACTGTCACACACACGGCCCTCACACTCACTGTCACACACGGCCCTCACACTCACTGTCACACACACGGTGCTCACACTCACTGTCACACACACGGCCCTCACACTCACTGTCACACACGGTGCTCACACTCACTGTCACACACACGGCCCTCACACTCACTTTCACACACGGCCTCACACTCACTGTCACTCACACGGCGCTCACACTCACTGTCACACATGGCCCTCACACTCACTGTCACACACACGGTGCTCACACTCACTCACACACACAGCCCTCACACTCACTGTCAAACACGGCCCTCACACTCACTGTCACACACACGGCGCCCACACTCACTGTCACACACACGGCGCCCACACTCACTGTCACACACACGGCCCTCACACTCACTGTCACACACACGGCGCTCACACTCACTGTCACACACACGGCCCTCACACTCACTGTCACACACACGGCGCTCACACTCACTGTCACACACACGGCCCTCACACTCACTGTCACACACGGCCTCACACTCACTGTCACACACACGGCCCTCACACTCACTGTCACACACACGGCCCTCACACTCACTGTCACACACGGCCCTCACACTCACTGTCACACACACGGCCCTCACACTCACTGTCACACACCGGCCCTCACACTCACTGTCACACACGGCCCTCACACTCACTGTCACACTCAAGGCCCTCACACTCACTGTCACACACACGGCCCTCACACTCACTGTCACACACTGGCCTCACACTCACTGTCACACACACGGTGCTCACACTCACTGTCACACACACGGCCTCTCACACTCACTGTCACACACACGGCCCTCACTCTCACTGTCACACACACGGCCCTCACACTCACTGTCACACACTGTCCTCACACTCACTGTCACACACACGGTGCTCACACTCACTGTCACACACACGGTGCTCACACTCACTGTCACACACTCGGCCCTCACACTCCCTGTCACACACACGGACCTCACACTCACTGTCACACACACGGCCCTCACACTCACTGTCACACACACGGCCCTCACACTCACTGTCACACACAAGGTCCTCACACTCACTGTCACACGCACGGCCCTCACACTCACTGTCACACTCACGGCCCTCACTCTCACTGTCACACACACGGCCCTCACACTCACTGTCACACACTGTCCTCACACTCACTGTCACACTCACGTGCTCACACCTCATGTCACACACACGGTGCTCACACTCACTGGTCACACACACGGCCCTCACATTCACTGTCACACACGGTGCTCACACTCACTGTCACACACACGGACCTCAGACTCACTTTCACACATGGCACTCACTGTCACTCACACGGTGCTCACACTCACTGTCACACACGGCCCTCACACTCACTGTCACACACGGTGCTCACACTCACTGTCACACACGGACCCCACACTCACTGTCACACACACGGTGCTCACTCTCACTGTCACACACACGGTGCTCACACTCACTGTCAGACACCGGCCCTCACACTCACTGTCACACACACGGCCCTCACACTCACTGTCACACAACACGGCCTTCACTCTCACTGTCACACACACGGCCCTCACACTCACAGTCACACACACGGCCCCTCAACGACACAAGTCACTGTCCACACACACGGCCCTCACACTCACTGTCACACACACGGCCCTCACACTCACTGTCACACATAGGCCCTCACACTCCCGTCACACACACGGCCTCACACTCACTGTCACACACACGGCCCTCACACTCACTGTCACACACACGGTGCTCACACTCACTGTCACACACATGGCCCTCACACTCACTGTCACACACACGGCCCTCACACTCACTGTCACACACACGCCCTCACACTCACTG
This sequence comes from Squalus acanthias, assembly GCA_030390025.1. Taxonomy (NCBI): domain Eukaryota; kingdom Metazoa; phylum Chordata; class Chondrichthyes; order Squaliformes; family Squalidae; genus Squalus; species Squalus acanthias. The sequence continues at coordinate 55,331 of JASTWF010001808.1, read as the reverse complement.
TCACACACATGGCCCTCACACTCACTGCCACACACACGGCCTCGGACGCACACTCACCGTCACACACACGGCCCTCACACTCCACTGTCACACCACGGGCCCTCACACTCACTGTCACAGACACGGCCCTCACACTCACTGTCACACACGGTGCTCACACTCACTGTCACACACACGGCCCTCACACTCACTGTCACACACACGGCCCTCACACTCACCTGTCACACACACGCCCTCACACTCACTGTCACACACACGGCCCTCACTCTCACTGTCACACACACGGCCCTCACACTCACTGTCACACACACGGTGCTCACACTCACTGTCACACTCACGGCCCTCACACTCACTGTCACACACTGTCCGCACACTCACTGTCACACACACGGTGCTCACACTCACTGTCACACACACGGTGCTCACACTCACTGTCACACACACGGCCCTCACACTCCCTGTCACACACACGGACCTCACACTCACTGTCACACACACGGCCCTCACACTCACTGTCACACACACGGCCCTCACACTCACTGTCACATATAAGGTCCTCACACTCACTGTCACACGCACGGCCTCACACTCACTGTCACACTCACGGCCCTCACTCTCACTGTCACACACACGGCCCTCACACTCACTGTCACACACTGTCCTCACACTCACTGTCACACACACGGTGCTCACACTCACGTCACACACACACGGTGCTCACACTCACTGTCACACTCAAAGCCCTCACACTCCCTCTTACACACACGGCCCTAACACACACTGTCACACACACGGCCCTCACACTCACTATCACACACGGTGCTCACACTCACTGTCACACACACGGCCCTCACACTCACTGTCACACACGGCCCTCACAATCACTGTCACACACACGGCCCTCACACTCACTGTCACACACACGGCCCTCACACTCACTGTCACACACGGCCCTCACACTCACTGTCACACACACGGCCCTCACACTCCCTGTCACACACACGGCCCTCACACTCACTGTCACACACACAGCCCTCACACTCACTGTCACACACACGGCCCTCACACTCACTGTCACACACCGTCCCTCACACTCACTGTCACACACTGTCCTCACACTCACTGTCACACACACGGTGCTCACACTCACTGTCACACACACGGCCCTCGCATTCACTGTCACACACGGTGCTCACACTCACTGTCACACACACGGCCCTCAGACTCACTTTCACACACGGCCCTCACACTCACTGTCACACACACGGCCCTCACACTCACTGTCACACATGGCCCTCACACTCACTGTCACACACACGGTGCTCACACTCACCGTCACTCACACAGCCCTCACACTCACTGTCAAACACGGCCCTCACACTCACTGTCACACACACGGCGCTCACACTCACTGTCACACACACGGCGCCCACACTCACTGTCACACACACGGCCCTCACACTCACTGTCACACACACGGCGCTCACACTCACTGTCACACACATGGCGCTCACACTCACTGTCACACACACGGCGCTCACACTCAATGTCACACACACGGCCCTCACACTCACTGTCACACATGGCCCTCACACTCACTGTCACACACATGGCCCTCACACTCACTGTCACACACACGGCCCTCACACTCACCGTCACACACACAGCCCTCACACTCACTGTCACACACGGTGCTCACACTCACTGTCAGACTCACGGCCCTCACACTCCCTGTTACACACACCGCCCTAACACACACTGTCACACACACGGCCCTCACACTCACTATCACACACGGTGCTCACACTCACTGTCACACACACGGCCCTCACACTCACTGTCACACACACGGCCCTCACACTCACTGTCACACACACGGCCCTCACACTCCCTGTCACACACACGGCCCTCACACTCACTGTCACACACACGGCCCTCACACTCACTGTCACACTCACGGCCCTCACTCTCACTGTCACACACACGGCCCTCACACTCACTGTCACACACTGTCCTCACACTCACTGTCACACACACGGTGCTCACACTCACTGTCACACACACGGCCCTCACACTCACTGTCACACACACGGTGCTCACACTCACTGTCACACACACGGTGCTCACTCTCACTGTCACACATGGGCCCCACACTCACTGTCACACACACGGTGCTCACACTCACCGTCACTCACACAGCCCTCACTCTCACTGTCACACATGGCCCTGACACTCACTGTCACACACACGGCCCTCACACTCACCATCACACACACAGCCCTCACACTCACTGTCACACACAGTGCTCACACTCACTGTCACACACACGGTGCTCACTCGCACTGTCACACACACGGTGCTCACTCGCACTGTCACACACACGGTGCTCACACTCACTGTCACACACACGGCCCTCACACTCACTGTCACACACACGGCCCTCACACTCAGTGTCACACACACGGCCCTCACACTCACCGTCACACACACGGCCCTCACACTCACTATCACACACACGCCCTCACCCTCACTGTCACCACACGGTGCTCACACTCACTGTCACACACGGCCCTCACTCTCACTGTCACACACACGGTGCTCACACTCACTGTCACACACACGGCCCTCACACTCACTATCACACACGGTGCTCACACTCACTGTCACACACACGGCCCTCACACTCACTGTCACACTCACGGCCCTCACACTCACTGTCACACACTGTCCTCACACTCACTGTCACACACATGGTGCTCACACTCCCTGTCACACACACGGCGCCTCACACTCACTGTCCACACACGGTGCTCACACTCCCTGTCACACACACGGCCCTCAGACTCACTTTCACACACGGCCGTCAAAACTCACTGTCACACTCACGGCCCTCACTCTCACTGTCACACACACGGCCCTCACACTCACTGTCACACACTGTCCTCACACTCACTGTCACCACACACGTGCTCACACTCACTGTCACACACACGGCCCTCACACTCACTTCACACACACGGTGCTCACACTCACTGTCACACACACGGTGCTCACTCTCACTGTCACACATGGGCCCCACACTCACTGTCACACACACGGTGCTCACACTCACCGTCACTCACACAGCCCTCACTCTCACTGTCACACATGGCCCTGACACTCACTGTCACACACACGGCCCTCACACTCACCATCACACACACAGCCCTCACACTCACTGTCACACACAGTGCTCACACTCACTGTCACACTCACGGCCCTCACACTCCCTGTTACCCACGGCCCTCACACTCACTGTCACACACGGTGCTCACACTCACTGTCACACACACGGTGCTCACTCGCACTGTCACACACACGGTGCTCACACTCACTGTCACACACACGGCCCTCACACTCACTGTCACACACACGGCCCTCACACTCAGTGTCACACACACGGCCCTCACACTCACCGTCACACACACGGCCCTCACACTCACTATCACACACACGGCCCTCACACTCACTGTCACACACGGTGCTCACACTCACTGTCACACACGGCCCTCACTCTCACTGTCACACACACGGTGCTCACACTCACTGTCACACACACGGCCCTCACACTCACTATCACACACGGTGCTCACACTCACTGTCACACACACGGCCCTCACACTCACTGTCACACTCACGGCCCTCACACTCACTGTCACACACTGCCCTCACACTCACTGTCACACACATGGTGCTCACACTCCCTGTCACACACACGGCCCTCACACTCACTGTCACACACGGTGCTCACACTCACTGTCACACACACGGCCCTCAGACTCACTTTCACACACGGCCGTCAAACTCACTGTCACACACACGGCGCTCACACTCACTGTCACACATGGCACTCACACTCACTGTCACACAAACGGTGCTCACACTCACCGTCACTCACACGGCCCTCACACTCACTGTCACAAACGGCCCTCACACTCACTGTCACACACACGGCGCTCACACTCACTGTCACACACACGGCGCTCACACTCACTGTCACAGACACGGCCCTCACTCTCACTCTCACACACACGGCCCTCACACTCACTGTCACACACACGGCCCTCACACTCACTGTCACACACACAGCGCACACACTCACTGTCACACTCACAGCCCTCACTCTCACTGTCACACACACAGCCCTCACACTCACTGTCACACATGGCCCTCACACTCACTGTCACACACACGGCCCTCACACTCACCGTCACACACACAGCCCTCACACTCACTGTCACACACGGTGCTCACACTCACTGTCACACTCACGGCCCTCACACTCACTGTCACACACGCGGCCCTCACACTCACTGTCACACACACGGCCCTCACACTCACTGTCACACACACGGTGCTCACAGTCACTGTCACACACACGGCCCTCACTCTCACTGTCACACACACGGCCCTCACACTCACTGTCACACACACGGCCCTCACACTCACTGTCACACACACAGCCCTCACTCTCACTGTCACACACACGGCCCTCACACTCACTGTCACACACACGGCCCTCACACTCACGGTCACACACACGGCACTCACACTCACTGTCACACGCACGGCGCTCACACTCACTGTCACACACACGGCGCTCACACTCACTGTAACACACACGGCGCTCACACTCACTGTCACAGACACGGCCCTTACACTCACTGTCACACACGGTGCTCACACTCACTGTCACACTCACGGCCCTCACACTCACTGTCACACACGGCCCTCACACTCCCTGTCACACACACGGCCCTTACACTCACTGTCACACACACGGTGCTCACACACACTGTTACACACACGGCCCTCACACTTACTGTCACACACAGTGCTCACACTCACTGTCACACTCACAGACCTCACACTCACTGTCACACACACGGCCCTCACACTCACTGTCACACACGGCCCTCACACTCACTGTCACACACACGGCCCTCACACTCACTGTCACACACACGGCCCTCACACTCACTGTCACACACACGGCCCTCACACTCACTGTCACACACACGGCCCTCACACTCACTGTCACACACGGCCCTCACACTGTCACACACACGGCACTCACACTCACTGTCACACACACGGCCCTCACACTCACTCTCACACACACGGTGCTCACTCTCACTGTCACACACACGGTGCTCACACTCACTGTCACACACAAGGCGCTCACACACACTGTCACACACACGGCCCTCACACTCACTGTCACACACACGGTGCTCACACTCACTATCACACACGGTGCTCACACTCACTGTCACACACACGGCCCTCACACTCACTGTCACACACGGCCCTCACACTCCCTGTCACACACATTGCCCTCACACTCACTGTCACACACACGGACCTCACTGTCACACACACGGCCCTCACACTCACTGTCACACACACGGCCCTCACACTCCCTGTCACACACACGGCCCTCACACTCCCTGTCACACACACGGCCCTCACACTCACTGTCACACTCACGGCCCTCACACTCACTGTCACACACTGTCCTCACACTCACTGTCACACATGGCCCTCACACTCACTGTCACACACACCGCCCTCACACTCACCGTCACACACACAGCCCTCACACTCACTGTCACACACGGTGCTCACACTCACTGTCACACTCACGGCCCTCACACTCACTGTCACACACGCGGCCCTCACACTCACTGTCACACACAACGGCCCTCACACTCACTGTCACACACACGGCCCTCACACTCACTGTCACACACGGCCCTCACACTCACTGTCACACACACGGCCCTCACACTCACTGTCACACACACGGCCCTCACACTCACTGTCACACACACGGCCCTCACACTCACTGTGACACACGGCCCTCACACTGTCACACACACGGCACTCACACTCACTGTCACACGCACGGCCCTCACACTCACTGTCACACACACGGCCCTCACACTCACTGTCACACACACGGCCCTCACACTCACTGTCACACACACGGCCCTCACACTCACTCTCACACACACGGTGCCTCACTCTCACTGTCACACACATGGTGCTCACACTCACTGTCACACACAAGGCGCTCACACACACTGTCACACACACGTCCCTCACACTCACTGTCACACACACGGCCCTCACACTCACTGTCACACACGGCCCTCACACTCACTGTCACACTCACGGCCCTCACACTCACTGTCACACTCACGGCCCTCACACTCACTGTCACAGACACGGCCCTCACACTCACCTGCCACACACACGGCCCTCACACTCACTGTCACACACACAGCCCTCACACTCACTGTCACAGACACGGCCCTCACACTCACTGTCATACACACGGCCCTCACACACACGGCCATCACACTCACTGTCACACACACGGTGCTCACACTCACTGTCACACACACAGCCCTCACACTCACTGTCACAGACACGGCCCTCACACTCACTGTCACAGACACGGCCCTCACACTCACAGTCACACACACTGTGCTCACAATCACTGTCCACACACGGCCCTCACACTCACTATCACACACACGGCCCTCACACTCACTGTCACACACATGGCCCTCACACTCACTGTCACACACACTGCCCTCACACTCACTCTCACACACACAGCCCTCACACTCACTGTCACACACGGTGCTCACACTCAGTGTCACACACACGGTGCTCACACTCACTGTCACACACACGGCGCTCACACTCACTGTCACACACACGGCCCTCACACTCACTATCACACACACGGATCTCACACTCACTGTAACACACACGGTGCTCACACTCACTGTCACACACGGTCCTCACACTCACTGTCACACACACGGCGGTCACACTCACTGTCACACAACAGCCCTCACACTCACTGTCACACACACAGCCCTCACTCTCACTGTCACACACATGGCCCTCACTCTCACTGTCACACACACGGTGCTCACACTCACTGTCACACACACGGCCCTCACACTCACCGTCACACACACAGCCCCTCACACTCACTGTCACACACGGTGCTCACACTCACTGTCACACTCACGGCCCTCACACTCACTGTCACACACGCGGCCCTCACACTCACTGTCCACACACACGGCCCTCACACTCACTGTCACCACACACGGCCCTCACACTCACTGTCACACACACGGCGCTCACACTCCTTGTCACACATGGCCCTCACACTCACTGTCACACACACGGTGCTCACACTCACCGTCACTCACACGGCCCTCACACTCACTGTCACACACGGCCCTCACACTCACTGTCACACGCACGGCGCTCACACTCACTGTTACACACACGGCGCTCACGCTCACTGTAACACACACGGCGCTCACACTCACTGTCACAGACACGGCCCCTCACTCTCACTGTCACACACACGGCCCTCACACTCACTGTCACACACCGGCCCTCACACTCACTGTCACACACACGGCCCTCACTCTCACTGTCACACACACGGCCCTCACACTCACTGTCACACACACGGTGCTCACACTCACTGTCACACACACGGCCCTCACACTCACCGTCACACACACAGCCCTCACACTCACTGTCACACACACGGCCCTCACACTCACTGTCACACACACGGCCCTCACACTCACTGTCACACACACGGCCCTCACACTCACTGTCACACACACGGCCCTCACACTCACTGTCACACACACGGCCCTCACACTCACTGTCACACACACGGCCCTCACACTCACTGTCACACACACGGTGCTCACACTCACTGTCACACTCACGGCCCTCACACTCACTGTCACACACACGGCCCTCACACTCACTGTCACACACACGGCCCTCACACTCACTGTCACACACACGGTGCTCACACTCACTGTCACACACACGGCCCTCACACTCACTGGCACACACACGGCCCTTACACTCACTGTCACACACACGGTGCTCACACACACTGTCACACACACGGCCCTCACACTTACTGTCACACACAGTGCTCACACTCACTGTCACACTCACAGACCTCACACTCACTGTTACACACACGGTCCTCACACTCACTGTCACACATGGTCCTCACACTCACTGTCACACACACCACCCTCACACTCACTGTCACACACGACCCTCACACTTACTGTCACACACAGTGCTCACACTCACTGTCACACTCACAGACCTCACACTCACTGTCACACACACGGACCTCACACTCACTGTCACACACACAGCACTCACACTCACTGTCACACACACGGCCCTCACTCTCACACACACGGCCCTCACACTCACTATCACACACACGGCCCTCACACTCACTGTCACACACAGTGCTCACACTGACTGTCACACTCACAGCCCTCACACTCACTGTCACACAAACGGTGCTCACACTCACAGCCATCACACTCACTGTCACACACACTGTGCTCACACTCACTGTCACACACACGGCCCTCACACTCACTATCACACACACGGCCCTCACACTCACTGTCACACACACGGCCCTCACACTCACTGTCACACACACTGCCCTCACACTCACTATCACACACACGGATCTCACACTCACTGTAACACACACGGTGCTCACACTCACTGTCACACACGGTCCTCACACTCACTGTCACACACACGGCGGTCACACTCACTGTCACACACACAGCCCTCACACTCACTGTCACACACACAGCCCTCACTCTCACTGTCACACACACGGCCCTCACACTCACCGTCACACACACGGCCCTCACACTCACCGTCACACACACAGCCCTCACACTCACTGTCACACACGGTGCTCACACTCACTGTCACACTCACGGCCCTCACACTCACTGTCACACACGCGGCCCTCACACTCACTGTCACACACACGGCCCTCACACTCACTGTCACACACACGGCCCTCACACTCACTGTCACACACACGGCGCTCACACTCACTGTCACACATGGCCCTCACACTCACTGTCACACACACGGTCACACACACGGCGCTCACACTCACTGTAACACACACGGCGCTCACACTCACTGTCACAGACACGGCCCTCACTCTCACTGTCACACACACGGCCCTCACACTCACTGTCACACACACGGCCCTCACACTCACTGTCACACACACGGCCCTCACTCTCACTGTCACACACACGGCCCTCACACTCACTGTCACACACACGGTGCTCACACTCACTGTCACACACACGGCCCTCACACTCACCGTCACACACACAGCCCTCACACTCACTGTCACACACGGTGCTCACACTCACTGTCACACTCACGGCCCTCACGCTCACTGTCACACACACGGCCCTCACACTCACTGTCACACACACGGCCCTCACACTCACTGTCACACACACGGCCCTCACACTCACTGTCACACACACGGCCCTCACACTCACCGTCACACACACAGCCCTCACACTCACTGTCACACACGGTGCTCACACTCACTGTCACACACACGGTGCTCACACTCACTGTCACACACACGGCCCTCACTCTCACTGTCACACACACACGGCCCTCACACTCACTGTCACACACACGGTGCTCACACTCACTGTCACACACACGGCCCTCACTCACTGTCACACACACGGCGCTCACACTCACTGTCACACACGGCCCTCACACTCACTGTCACACGCACGGCCCTCACACTCACTATCACACACGATGCTCACACTCACTGTCACACACAAGGCGCTCACACACACTGTCACACACACGGCCCTCACACTCACTGTCACACACACGGCCCTCACACTCACTATCACACACGGTGCTCACACTCTCTGTCACACACACGGCCCTCACACTCACTGTAACACACGGCCCTCACACTCCCTGTCACACACACGGCCCTCACACTCACTGTCACACACACGGACCTCACACTCACTGTCACACACACGGACCTCACACTCACTGTCACACACACGGCCCTCACACTCACTGTCACACACACGGCCCTCACACTCACTGTCAAACGCACGGCCCTCACACTCACTGTCACACACTGTCCTCACACTCACTGTCACACATGGCCCTCACACTCACTGTCACACACACGGCCCTCACACTCAACGTCACACACACAGCCCTCACACTCACTGTCACACACGGTGCTCACACTCACTGTCACACTCACGGCCCTCACACTCACTGTCACACACGCGGCCCTCACACTCACTGTCACACACACGGCCCTCACTCTCACTGTCACACACACGGCCCTCACACTCACTGTCACACACACGGCCCTCACACTCACTGTGACACACGGCCCTCACACTGTCACACACACGGCCCTCACACTCACTGTCACAGACACGGCCCTCACACTCACTGTCACAGACACGGCCCTCACACTCACTGTCACACACACTGTGCTCACAATCACTGTCACACACACGGCCCTCACACTCACTATCACACACACGGCCCTCACACTCACTGTCACACACATGGCCCTCACACTCACTGTCACACACACTGCCCTCACACTCACTCTCACACACACAGCCCTCACACTCACTGTCACACACGGTGCTCACACTCAGTGTCACACACACGGTGCTCACACTCACTGTCACACACACGGCGCTCACACTCACTGTCACACACACGGCCCTCACACTCACTATCACACACACGGATCTCACACTCACTGTAACACACACGGTGCTCACACTCACTGTCACACACGGTCCTCACACTCACTGTCACACACACGGCGGTCACACTCACTGTCACACACACAGCCCTCACACTCACTGTCACACACACAGCCCTCACTCTCACTGTCACACACATGGCCCTCACTCTCACTGTCACACACACGGTGCTCACACTCACTGTCACACACACGGCCCCCACACTCACCGTCACACACACAGCCCTCACACTCACTGTCACACACGGTGCTCACACTCACTGTCACACTCACGGCCCTCACACTCACTGTCACACACGCGGCCCTCACACTCACTGTCACACACACGGCCCTCACACTCACTGTCACACACACGGCCCTCACACTCACTGTCACACACACGGCGCTCACACTCCTTGTCACACATGGCCCTCACACTCACTGTCACACACACGGTGCTCACACTCACCGTCACTCACACGGCCCTCACACTCACGGTCACACACGGCCCTCACACTCACTGTCACACGCACGGCGCTCACACTCACTGTTACACACACGGCGCTCACGCTCACTGTAACACACACGGCGCTCACACTCACTGTCACAGACACGGCCCTCACTCTCACTGTCACACACACGGCCCTCACACTCACTGTCACACACACGGCCCTCACACTCACTGTCACACACACGGCCCTCACTCTCACTGTCACACACACGGCCCTCACACTCACTGTCACACACACGGTGCTCACACTCACTGTCACACACACGGCCCTCACACTCACCGTCACACACACAGCCCTCACACTCACTGTCACACACGGTGCTCACACTCACTATCACACTCACGGCCCTCACACTCACTGTCACACACACGGCCCTCACACTCACTGTCACACACACGGCCCTCACACTCACTGTCACACACACGGTGCTCACACTCACTGTCACACACACGGCCCTCACACTCACTGGCACACACACGGCCCTTACACTCACTGTCACACACACGGTGCTCACACACACTGTCACACACACGGCCCTCACACTTACTGTCACACACAGTGCTCACACTCACTGTCACACTCACAGACCTCACACTCACTGTTACACACACGGTCCTCACACTCACTGTCACACATGGTCCTCACACTCACTGTCACACACACCACCCTCACACTCACTGTCACACACGACCCTCACACTTACTGTCACACACAGTGCTCACACTCACTGTCACACTCACAGACCTCACACTCACTGTCACACACACGGACCTCACACTCACTGTCACACACACGGCCCTCACACTCACTGTCACACACACGGCCCTCACTCTCACTGTCACACACACGGTGCTCACACTCACTGTCACACACACGGTGCTCACACTCACTGTCACACACACGGCCCTCACACTCACTGTCACACACACAGCACTCACACTCACTGTCACACACACGGCCCTCACTCTCACACACACGGCCCTCACACTCACTATCACACACACGGCCCTCACACTCACTGTCACACACAGTGCTCACACTGACTGTCACACTCACAGCCCTCACACTCACTGTCACACAAACGGTGCTCACACTCACAGCCATCACACTCACTGTCACACACACTGTGCTCACACTCACTGTCACACACACGGCCCTCACACTCACTATCACACACACGGCCCTCACACTCACTGTCACACACACGGCCCTCACACTCACTGTCACACACACTGCCCTCACACTCACTATCACACACACGGATCTCACACTCACTGTAACACACACGGTGCTCACACTCACTGTCACACACGGTCCTCACACTCACTGTCACACACACGGCGGTCACACTCACTGTCACACACACAGCCCTCACACTCACTGTCACACACACAGCCCTCACTCTCACTGTCACACACACGGCCCTCACACTCACCGTCACACACACGGCCCTCACACTCACCGTCACACACACAGCTCTCACACTCACTGTCACACACGGTGCTCACACTCACTGTCACACTCACGGCCCTCACACTCACTGTCACACACGCGGCCCTCACACTCACTGTCACACACACGGCCCTCACACTCACTGTCACACACACGGCCCTCACACTCACTGTCACACACACGGCGCTCACACTCACTGTCACACATGGCCCTCACACTCACTGTCACACACACGGTGCTCACACTCACCGTCACTCACACGGCCCTCACACTCACGGTCACACACGGCCCTCACACTCACTGTCACACGCACGGCGCTCACACTCACTGTCACACACACGGCGCTCACACTCACTGTAACACACACGGCGCTCACACTCACTGTCACAGACACGGCCCTCACTCTCACTGTCACACACACGGCCCTCACACTCACTGTCACACACACGGCCCTCACACTCACTGTCACACACACGGCCCTCACTCTCACTGTCACACACACGGCCCTCACACTCACTGTCACACACACGGTGCTCACACTCACTGTCACACACATGGCCCTCACACTCACCGTCACACACACAGCCCTCACACTCACTGTCACACACGGTGCTCACACTCACTGTCACACTCACGGCCCTCACGCTCACTGTCACACACACGGCCCTCACACTCACTGTCACACACACGGCCCTCACACTCACTGTCACACACACGGCCCTCACACTCACCGTCACACACACAGCCCTCACACTCACTGTCACACACGGTGCTCACACTCACTGTCACACACACGGTGCTCACACTCACTGTCACACACACGGCCCTCACTCTCACTGTCACACACACACGGCCCTCACACTCACTGTCACACACACGGTGCTCACACTCACTGTCACACACACGGCCCTCACTCACTGTCACACACACGGCGCTCACACTCACTGTCACACACACGGCCCTCACACTCACTGTCACACGCACGGCCCTCACACTCACTATCACACACGATGCTCACACTCACTGTCACACACAAGGCGCTCACACACACTGTCACACACACGGCCCTCACACTCACTGTCACACACACGGCCCTCACACTCACTATCACACACGGTGCTCACACTCTCTGTCACACACACGGCCCTCACACTCACTGTTACACACGGCCCTCACACTCCATGTCACACACACGGCCCTCACACTCACTGTCACACACACGGACCTCACACTCACTGTCACACACACGGACCTCACACTCACTGTCACACACACGGCCCTCACACTCACTGTCACACACACGGCCCTCACACTCACTGTCACACACCCGGCCCTCACACTCCCTGTCACACACACGGCCCTCACACTCACTGTCACACACACGGCCCTCACACTCACTGTCAAACGCACGGCCCTCACACTCACTGTCACACACTGTCCTCACACTCACTGTCACACATGGCCCTCACACTCACTGTCACACACACGGCCCTCACACTCAACGTCACACACACAGCCCTCACACTCACTGTCACACACGGTGCTCACACTCACTGTCACACTCACGGCCCTCACACTCACTGTCACACACACGGCCCTCACACTCACTGTCACACACACGGCCCTCACTCTCACTGTCACACACACGGCCCTCACACTCACTGTCACACACACGGCCCTCACACTCACTGTGACACACGGCCCTCACACTGTCACACACACGGCACTCACACTCACTGTCACACACACGGCCCTCACACTCACTGTCACACACACGGCCCTCACACTCACTGTCACACACACGGCCCTCACATTCACTCTCACACACACGGTGCTCACTCTCACTGTCACACACACGGTGCTCACACTCACTGTCACACACAAGGCGCTCACACACACTGTCACACACACGGCCCTCACACTCACTGTCACACACACGGCCCTCACACTCACTGTCACACACGGCCCTCACACTCACTGTCACACTCACGGCCCTCACACTCACTGTCACACTCACGGCCCTCACACTCACTGTCACAGACACGGCCCTCACTCTCACTGCCACACACACGGCTCTCACACTCACTGTCACACACACAGCCCTCACACTCACTGTCACAGACACGGCCCTCACACTCACTGTCATACACACGGCCCTCACACACACGGCCATCACACTCACTGTCACACACACGGTGCTCACACTCACTGTCACACACACAGCCCTCACACTCACTGTCACACACACGGCCCTCACACTCAGTGTCACACACGGCCCTCACACTCACTATCACACAAACGGCCCTCACACTCACTGTCACACACGGTGCTCACATTCACTGTCAGACACGGCCCTCACTCTCACTGTCACACACACGGTGCTCACACTCACTGTCACACATACGGCCCTCACACTCACTATCACACACACGGCCCTCACGCTCACTGTCACACACGGCCCTCACACTCACTGTCACACACGGTGCTCACACTCACTGTCACACACACGGCCCTCACACTCACTATCACACACACGGTCCTCACACTCACTGTCACACACGGCCCTCACACTCACTGTCACACACGGCCCTCACACTCACTGTCACACACATGGCCCTCACTCTCACTGTCACACACACGGCCCTCACTCTCACTATCACACACACGGCCCTCACACTCACTGTCACATACACGGCCCTCACACTCACTGTCACACGCGGTGCTCACACTCACTGTCACACACACGGCCCTCACACTCACTGTCACACACGGCCCTCACACTCACTGTCACACACACGGCCCTCACACTCACTGTCACACACGGCCCTCACACTCACTGGCACACACACGGCCCTTACACTCACTGTCACACACACGGTGCTCACACACACTGTCACACACACGGCCCACACTTACTGTCACACACAGTGCTCACACTCACTGTCACACTCACAGCCCTCACACTCACTGTTACAAACACGGTCCTCACACTCACTGTCACACATAGTCCTCACATTCACTGTCACACACATGGCACTCACACTCACTGTCACACACACGGTGCTCACACTCACTGTCACACACACCGCCCTCACACTCACTGTCACACACACGGTGCTCACACTCACTGTCACACACACGGTCCTCACACTCACTGTCACACACACGGCGCTCACACTCAATGTCACACACACGGCCCTCACTCTCACTGTCACACACACGGCCCTCACTCTCACTGTCACACACACGGCCCTCACTCTCACTATCACACACACGGCCCTCACACTCACTGTCACACACAGTGCTCACACTCACTGTCACACTCACAGCCCTCACACTCACTGTCACACACACGGCGCTCACACTCACAGCCATCACACTCACTGTCACACACACTGTGCTCACAATCACTGTCACACACACGGCCCTCACACTCACTGTCACACACACGGCCCTCACACTCACTGTCACACACTCTGCCCTCACACTCACTCTCACACACACAGCCCTCACACTCACTGTCACACACGGTGCTCACACTCACTGTCACACACGGTGCTCACACTCACTGTCACACACACGGCCCTCACACTCACTGTCACACACACGGCGGTCACACTCACTGTCACATACACAGCACTCACACTCACTGTCACACACACAGCCCTCACTCTCACTGTCACACACACGGCCCTCACTCTCACTATCACACACACGGCCCTCACACTCACTGTCACACACGGCCCTCACACTCCCTGTCACACACACGGCCCTCACACTCACTGTCACACTCACGGCCCTCACACTCACTGTCACACACTGTCCTCACACTCACGGTCACACATGGCCCTCACACTCACTGTCACACACACCGCCCTCACACTCACCGTCACACACACAGCCCTCACACTCACTGTCACACACGGTGCTCACACTCACTGTCACACTCACGGCCCTCACACTCACTGTCACACACGCGGCCCTCACACTCACTGTCACACACACGGCCCTCACACTCACTGTCACACACACGGCCCTCACACTCACTGTCACACACGGCCCTCACACTCACTGTCACACACACGGCCCTCACACTCACTGTCACACACACGGCCCTCACACTCACTGTCACACACACGGCCCTCACACTCACTGTGACACACGGCCCTCAGACTGTCACACACACGGCACTCACACTCACTGTCACACGCACGGCCCTCACACTCACTGTCACACACACGGCCCTCACACTCACTGTCACACACACGGCCCTCACACTCACTGTCACACACACGGCCCTCACACTCACTCTCACACACACGGTGCTCACTCTCACTGTCACACACATGGTGCTCACACTCACTGTCACACACAAGGCGCTCACACACACTGTCACACACACGTCCCTCACACTCACTGTCACACACACGGCCCTCACACTCACTGTCACACACGGCCCTCACACTCACTGTCACACTCACGGCCCTCACACTCACTGTCACACTCACGGCCCTCACACTCACTGTCACAGACACGGCCCTCACTCTCACTGCCACACACACGGCCCTCACACTCACTGTCACACACACAGCCCTCACACTCACTGTCACAGACACGGCCCTCACACTCACTGTCATACACACGGCCCTCACACACACGGCCATCACACTCACTGTCACACACACGGTGCTCACACTCACTGTCACACACACAGCCCTCACACTCACTGTCACAGACACGGCCCTCACACTCACTGTCACAGACACGGCCCTCACACTCACTGTCACACACACTGTGCTCACAATCACTGTCACACACACGGCCCTCACACTCACTATCACACACACGGCCCTCACACTCACTGTCACACACATGGCCCTCACACTCACTGTCACACACACTGCCCTCACACTCACTCTCACACACACAGCCCTCACACTCACTGTCACACACGGTGCTCACACTCAGTGTCACACACACGGTGCTCACATTCACTGTCACACACACGGCGCTCACACTCACTGTCACACACACGGCCCTCACACTCACTATCACACACACGGATCTCACACTCACTGTAACACACACGGTGCTCACACTCACTGTCACACACGGTCCTCACACTCACTGTCACACACACGGCGGTCACACTCACTGTCACACACACAGCCCTCACACTCACTGTCACACACACAGCCCTCACTCTCACTGTCACACACATGGCCCTCACTCTCACTGTCACACACACGGTGCTCACACTCACTGTCACACACACGGCCCTCACACTCACCGTCACACACACAGCCCTCACACTCACTGTCACACACGGTGCTCACACTCACTGTCACACTCACGGCCCTCACACTCACTGTCACACACGCGGCCCTCACACTCACTGTCACACACACGGCCCTCACACTCACTGTCACACACACGGCCCTCACACTCACTGTCACACACACGGCGCTCACACTCCTTGTCACACATGGCCCTCACACTCACTGTCACACACACGGTGCTCACACTCACCGTCACTCACACGGCCCTCACACTCACTGTCACACACGGCCCTCACACTCACTGTCACACGCACGGCGCTCACACTCACTGTTACACACACGGCGCTCACGCTCACTGTAACACACACGCCGCTCACACTCACTGTCACAGACACGGCCCTCACTCTCACTGTCACACACACGGCCCTCACACTCACTGTCACACACACGGCCCTCACACTCACTGTCACACACACGGCCCTCACTCTCACTGTCACACACACGGCCCTCACACTCACTGTCACACACACGGTGCTCACACTCACTGTCACACACACGGCCCTCACACTCACCGTCACACACACAGCCCTCACACTCACTGTCACACACGGTGCTCACACTCACTGTCACACTCACGGCCCTCACACTCACTGTCACACACACGGCCCTCACACTCACTGTCACACACACGGCCCTCACACTCACTGTCACACACACGGTGCTCACACTCACTCTCACACACACGGCCCTCACACTCACTGGCACACACACGGCCCTTACACTCACTGTCACACACACGGTGCTCACACACACTGTCACACACACGGCCCTCACACTTACTGTCACACACAGTGCTCACACTCACTGTCACACTCACAGACCTCACACTCACTGTTACACACACGGTCCTCACACTCACTGTCACACATGGTCCTCACACTCACTGTCACACACACCACCCTCACACTCACTGTCACACACGACCCTCACACTTACTGTCACACACAGTGCTCACACTCACTGTCACACTCACAGACCTCACACTCACTGTCACACACACGGACCTCACACTCACTGTCACACACACGGCCCTCACACTCACTGTCACACACACGGCCCTCACTCTCACTGTCACACACACGGTGCTCACACTCACTGTCACACACACGGTGCTCACACTCACTGTCACACACACGGCCCTCACACTCACTGTCACACACACAGCACTCACACTCACTGTCACACACACGGCCCTCACTCTCACACACACGGCCCTCACACTCACTATCACACACA
Source organism: Squalus acanthias (assembly GCA_030390025.1). Taxonomy (NCBI): domain Eukaryota; kingdom Metazoa; phylum Chordata; class Chondrichthyes; order Squaliformes; family Squalidae; genus Squalus; species Squalus acanthias. Next base: position 36,081 of record JASTWF010001808.1, on the reverse strand, counting down.
CGGCCCTCACACTCACTGTCACACACAGTGCTAACACTGACTGTCACACTCACAGCCCTCACACTCACTGTCACACAAACGGTGCTCACACTCACAGCCATCACACTCACTGTCACACACACTGTGCTCACACTCACTGTCACACACACGGCCCTCACACTCACTGTCACACACACGGCCCTCACACTCACTGTCACACACACGGCCCTCACACTCACTGTCACACACACTGCCCTCACACTCACTATCACACACACGGATCTCACACTCACTGTAACACACACGGTGCTCACACTCACTGTCACACACGGTCCTCACACTCACTGTCACACACACGGCGGTCACACTCACTGTCACACACACAGCCCTCACACTCACTGTCACACACACAGCCCTCACTCTCACTGTCACACACACGGCCCTCACACTCACCGTCACACACACGGCCCTCACACTCACCGTCACACACACAGCCCTCACACTCACTGTCACACACGGTGCTCACACTCACTGTCACACTCACGGCCCTCACACTCACTGTCACACACGCGGCCCTCACACTCACTGTCACACACACGGCCCTCACACTCACTGTCACACACACGGCCCTCACACTCACTGTCACACACACGGCGCTCACACTCACTGTCACACATGGCCCTCACACTCACTGTCACACACACGGTGCTCACACTCACCGTCACTCACACGGCCCTCACACTCACGGTCACACACGGCCCTCACACTCACTGTCACACGCACGGCGCTCACACTCACTGTCACACACACGGCGCTCACACTCACTGTAACACACACGGCGCTCACACTCACTGTCACAGACACGGCCCTCACTCTCACTGTCACACACACGGCCCTCACACTCACTGTCACACACACGGCCCTCACACTCACTGTCACACACACGGCCTTCACTCTCACTGTCACACACACGGCCCTCACACTCACTGTCACACACACGGTGCTCACACTCACTGTCACACACACGGCCCTCACACTCACCGTCACACACACAGCCCTCACACTCACTGTCACACACGGTGCTCACACTCACTGTCACACTCACGGCCCTCACGCTCACTGTCACACACACGGCCCTCACACTCACTGTCACACACACGGCCCTCACACTCACTGTCACACACACGGCCCTCACACTCACTGTCACACACACGGCCCTCACACTCACCGTCACACACACAGCCCTCACACTCACTGTCACACACGGTGCTCACACTCACTGTCACACACACGGTGCTCACACTCACTGTCACACACACGGCCCTCACTCTCACTGTCACACACACACGGCCCTCACACTCACTGTCACACACACGGTGCTCACACTCACTGTCACACACACGGCCCTCACTCACTGTCACACACACGGCGCTCACACTCACTGTCACACACACGGCCCTCACACTCACTGTCACACGCACGGCCCTCACACTCACTATCACACACGATGCTCACACTCACTGTCACACACAAGGCGCTCACACACACTGTCACACACACGGCCCTCACACTCACTGTCACACACACGGCCCTCACACTCACTATTACACACGGTGCTCACACTCTCTGTCACACACACGGCCCTCACACTCACTGTTACACACGGCCCTCACACTCCCTGTCACACACACGGCCCTCACACTCACTGTCACACACACGGACCTCACACTCACTGTCACACACACGGACCTCACACTCACTGTCACACACACGGCCCTCACACTCACTGTCACACACACGGCCCTCACACTCACTGTCACACACCCGGCCCTCACACTCCCTGTCACACACACGGCCCTCACACTCACTGTCACACACACGGCCCTCACACTCACTGTCAAACGCACGGCCCTCACACTCACTGTCACACACTGTCCTCACACTCACTGTCACACATGGCCCTCACACTCACTGTCACACACACGGCCCTCACACTCAACGTCACACACACAGCCCTCACACTCACTGTCACACACGGTGCTCACACTCACTGTCACACTCACGGCCCTCACACTCACTGTCACACACGCGGCCCTCACACTCACTGTCACACACACGGCCCTCACTCTCACTGTCACACACACGGCCCTCACACTCACTGTCACACACACGGCCCTCACACTCACTGTGACACACGGCCTTCACACTGTCACACACACGGCACTCACACTCACTGTCACACACACGGCCCTCACACTCACTGTCACACACACGGCCCTCACACTCACTGTCACACACACGGCCCTCACATTCACTCTCACACACACGGTGCTCACTCTCACTGTCACACACACGGTGCTCACACTCACTGTCACACACAAGGCGCTCACACACACTGTCACACACACGGCCCTCACACTCACTGTCACACACACGGCCCTCACACTCACTGTCACACACGGCCCTCACACTCACTGTCACACTCACGGCCCTCACACTCACTGTCACACTCACGGCCCTCACACTCACTGTCGCAGACACGGCCCTCACTCTCACTGCCACACACACGGCCCTCACACTCACTGTCACACACACAGCCCTCACACTCACTGTCACAGACACGGCCCTCACACTCACTGTCATACACACGGCCCTCACACACACGGCCATCACACTCACTGTCACACACACGGTGCTCACACTCACTGTCACACACACAGCCCTCACACTCACTGTCACACACACGGCCCTCACACTCAGTGTCACACACGGCCCTCACACTCAATATCACACAAACGGCCCTCACACTCAATGTCACACACGGTGCTCACATTCACTGTCAGACACGGCCCTCACTCTCACTGTCACACACACGGTGCTCACACTCACTGTCACACATACGGCCCTCACAACCACTATCACACACACGGCCCTCACGCTCACTGTCACACACGGCCCTCACACTCACTGTCACACACGGTGCTCACACTCACTGTCACACACACGGCCCTCACACTCACTATCACACACACGGTCCTCACACTCACTGTCACACACGGCCCTCACACTCACTGTCACACACGGCCCTCACACTCACTGTCACACACATGGCCCTCACTCTCACTGTCACACACACGGCCCTCACTCTCACTATCACACACACGGCCCTCACACTCACTGTCACATACACGGCCCTCACACTCACTGTCACACGCGGTGCTCACACTCACTGTCACACACACGGCCCTCACACTCACTGTCACACACGGCCCTCACACTCACTGTCACACACACGGCCCTCACACTCACTGTCACACACGGCCCTCACACTCACTGGCACACACACGGCCCTTACACTCACTGTCACACACACGGTGCTCACACACACTATCACACACACGGCCCACACTTACTGTCACACACAGTGCTCACACTCACTGTCACACTCACAGCCCTCACACTCACTGTTACAAACACGGTCCTCACACTCACTGTCACACATAGTCCTCACACTCACTGTCACACACATGGCACTCACACTCACTGTCACACACACGGTGCTCACACTCACTGTCACACACACCGCCCTCACACTCACTGTCACACACACGGTGCTCACACTCACTGTCACACACACGGTCCTCACACTCACTGTCACACACACGGCGCTCACACTCAATGTCACACACACGGCCCTCACTCTCACTGTCACACACACGGCCCTCACTCTCACTGTCACACACACGGCCCTCACTCTCACTATCACACACACGGCCCTCACTCTCACTGTCACACACACGGCCCTCACTCTCACTATCACACACACGGCCCTCACACTCACTGTCACACACAGTGCTCACACTCACTGTCACACTCACAGCCCTCACACTCACTGTCACACACACGGCGCTCACACTCACAGCCATCACACTCACTGTCACACACACTGTGCTCACAATCACTGTCACACACACGGCCCTCACACTCACTATCACACACACGGCCCTCACACTCACTGTCACACACACGGCCCTCACACTCACTGTCACACACTCTGCCCTCACACTCACTCTCACACACACAGCCCTCACACTCACTGTCACAGACGGTGCTCACACTCACTGTCACACACGGTGCTCACACTCACTGTCACACACACGGCCCTCACACTCACTGTCACACACACGGCGGTCACACTCACTGTCACACACACAGCACTCACACTCACTGTCACACACACAGCCCTCACTCTCACTGTCACACACACGGCCCTCACTCTCACTGTCACACACACGGCCCTCACACTCAGTGTCACACACGGCCCTCACACTCACTATCACACAAACGGCCCTCACACTCACTGTCACACACGGTGCTCACACTCACTTTCAGACACGGCCCTCACTCTCACTGTCACACACACGGTCCTCACACTCACTGTCACACACACGGCCCTCACACTCACTATCACACACACGGTCCTCACACTCACTGTCACACACGGCCCTCACTCTCACTGTCACACACACGGTCCTCACACTCACTGTCACACACACGGCCCTCACACTCACTATCACACACACGGTCCTCACACTCACTGTCACACACGGCCCTCACTCTCACTGTCACACACACGGCCCTCACTCTCACTATCACACACACGGCCCTCACACTCACTGTCACACATGGCCCTCACACTCACTGTCACACACACGGCCCTCACACTCACTGTCACACACGGTGCTCACACTCACTGGCACACACACGGCCCTTACACTCACTGTCACACACACGGTGCTCACACACACTGTCACACACACGGCCCTCACACTTACTGTCACACACAGTGCTCACACTCACTGTCACACTCACAGCCCTCACACTCACTGTCACACACGGTGCTCACACTCACTGTCACACACGGTGCTCACACTCACTGTCATACACACGGCCCTCACACACACGGCCATCACACTCACTGTCACACACACGGTGCTCACACTCACTGTCACACACACGGCCCTTACACTCACTCTCACACACACAGCCCTCACACTCACTGTCACACACGGTGCTCACACTCACTGTCACACACGGCGCTCACACTCACTGTCACACACACGGCCCTCACACTCACTATCACACACACGGATCTCACACTCACTGTAACACACACGGTGCTCACACTCACTGTCACACACGGTCCTCACACTCACTGTCACACACACGGCGGTCACACTCACTGTCACACACACAGCCCTCACACTCACTGTCACACAAACAGCCGTCACACACACGGCCCTCACTCTCACTGTCACACACACGGCCCTCACACTCAGTGTCACACACGGCCCTCACACTCACTATCACACAAGCGGCTCTCACACTCACTGTCACACACGGTGCTCACACTCACTGTCAGACACGGCCCTCACTCTCACTGTCACACACACGGTGCTCACACTCACTGTCACACACACGGCCCTCACACTCACTATCACACACACGGCCCTCACGCTCACTGTCACACACGGCCCTCACGCTCACTGTCACACACGGCCCTCACACTCACTGTCACACACGGTGCTCACACTCACTGTCACACACACGGCCCTCACACTCACTATCACACACACGGTCCTCACACTCACTGTCACACACGGCCCTCACACTCACTGTCACACACGGCCCTCACACTCACTGTCACACACATGGCCCTCACTCTCACTGTCACACACACGGCCCTCACACTCACTGTCACACACACGGACCTCACACTCACTGTCACACACACGGCCCTCACACTCACCGTCACACGCACGGCCCTCACACTCACTGTCACACACGGTGCTCACACTCACTGTCACACACGGCCCTCACTCTCACTGTCACACACACGGTGCTCACACTCACTGTCACACACACGGCCCTCACACTCACTGTCACACACAGTGCTCACACTCACTGTCACACTCAAAGCCCTCACTCTCACTGTCACACACACGGCCCTCACTCTCACTGTCACACACACGGCCCTCACACTCAGTGTCACACACGGCCCTCACACTCACTATCACACAAGCGGCTCTCACACTCACTGTCACACACGGTGCTCACACTCACTGTCAGACACGGCCCTCACTCTCACTGTCACACACACGGTGCTCACACTCACTGTCACACACACGGCCCTCACACTCACTATCACACACACGGCCCTCACGCTCACTGTCACACACGGCCCTCACCCTCACTGTCACACACGGCGCTCACACTCACTGTCACACACACGGCCCTCACACTCACTATCACACACACGGATCTCACACTCACTGTAACACACACGGTGCTCACACTCACTGTCACACACGGTCCTCACACTCACTGTCACACACACGGCGGTCACACTCACTGTCACACACACAGCCCTCACACTCACTGTCACACAAACAGCCGTCACACACACGGCCCTCACTCTCACTGTCACACACACGGCCCTCACACTCAGTGTCACACACGGCCCTCACACTCACTATCACACAAGCGGCTCTCACACTCACTGTCACACACGGTGCTCACACTCACTGTCAGACACGGCCCTCACTCTCACTGTCACACACACGGTGCTCACACTCACTGTCACACACACGGCCCTCACACTCACTATCACACACACGGCCCTCACGCTCACTGTCACACACGGCCCTCACGCTCACTGTCACACACGGCCCTCACACTCACTGTCACACACGGTGCTCACACTCACTGTCACACACACGGCCCTCACACTCACTATCACACACACGGTCCTCACACTCACTGTCACACACGGCCCTCACACTCACTGTCACACACGGCCCTCACACTCACTGTCACACACATGGCCCTCACTCTCACTGTCACACACACGGCCCTCACACTCACTGTCACACACACGGACCTCACACTCACTGTCACACACACGGCCCTCACACTCACCGTCACACGCACGGCCCTCACACTCACTGTCACACACGGTGCTCACACTCACTGTCACACACGGCCCTCACTCTCACTGTCACACACACGGTGCTCACACTCACTGTCACACACACGGCCCTCACACTCACTGTCACACACAGTGCTCACACTCACTGTCACACTCAAAGCCCTCACTCTCACTGTCACACACACGGCCCTCACTCTCACTGTCACACACACGGCCCTCACACTCAGTGTCACACACGGCCCTCACACTCACTATCACACAAGCGGCTCTCACACTCACTGTCACACACGGTGCTCACACTCACTGTCAGACACGGCCCTCACTCTCACTGTCACACACACGGTGCTCACACTCACTGTCACACACACGGCCCTCACACTCACTATCACACACACGGCCCTCACGCTCACTGTCACACACGGCCCTCACCCTCACTGTCACACGCGGTGCTCACACTCACTGTCACACACACGGCCCTCACACTCACTGTCACACACGGCCCTCACACTCACTGTCACACACACGGCCCTCACACTCACTGTCACACACGGCCCTCACACTCACTGGCACACACACGGCCCTCACACTCACTATCACACACACGGATCTCACACTCACTGTAACACACACGGTGCTCACACTCACTGTCACACACGGTCCTCACACTCACTGTCACACACACGGCGGTCACACTCACTGTCACACACACAGCCCTCACACTCACTGTCACACAAACAGCCGTCACACACACGGCCCTCACTCTCACTGTCACACACACGGCCCTCACACTCAGTGTCACACACGGCCCTCACACTCACTATCACACAAGCGGCTCTCACACTCACTGTCACACACGGTGCTCACACTCACTGTCAGACACGGCCCTCACTCTCACTGTCACACACACGGTGCTCACACTCACTGTCACACACACGGCCCTCACACTCACTATCACACACACGGCCCTCACGCTCACTGTCACACACGGCCCTCACGCTCACTGTCACACACGGCCCTCACACTCACTGTCACACACGGTGCTCACACTCACTGTCACACACACGGCCCTCACACTCACTATCACACACACGGTCCTCACACTCACTGTCACACACGGCCCTCACACTCACTGTCACACACGGCCCTCACACTCACTGTCACACACATGGCCCTCACTCTCACTGTCACACACACGGCCCTCACACTCACTGTCACACACACGGACCTCACACTCACTGTCACACACACGGCCCTCACACTCACCGTCACACGCACGGCCCTCACACTCACTGTCACACACGGTGCTCACACTCACTGTCACACACGGCCCTCACTCTCACTGTCACACACACGGTGCTCACACTCACTGTCACACACACGGCCCTCACACTCACTGTCACACACAGTGCTCACACTCACTGTCACACTCAAAGCCCTCACTCTCACTGTCACACACACGGCCCTCACTCTCACTGTCACACACACGGCCCTCACACTCAGTGTCACACACGGCCCTCACACTCACTATCACACAAGCGGCTCTCACACTCACTGTCACACACGGTGCTCACACTCACTGTCAGACACGGCCCTCACTCTCACTGTCACACACACGGTGCTCACACTCACTGTCACACACACGGCCCTCACACTCACTATCACACACACGGCCCTCACGCTCACTGTCACACACGGCCCTCACCCTCACTGTCACACGCGGTGCTCACACTCACTGTCACACACACGGCCCTCACACTCACTGTCACACACGGCCCTCACACTCACTGTCACACACACGGCCCTCACACTCACTGTCACACACGGCCCTCACACTCACTGGCACACACACGGCCCTTACACTCACTGTCACACACACGGTGCTCACACACACTGTCACACACACGGCCCACACTTACTGTCACACACAGTGCTCACACTCACTGTCACACTCACAGCCCTCACACTCACTGTTACAAACACGGTCCTCACACTCACTGTCACACATAGTCCTCACACTCACTGTCACACACATGGCACTCACACTCACTGTCACACACACGGTGCTCACACTCACTGTCACACACACCGCCCTCACACTCACTGTCACACACACGGTGCTCACACTCACTGTCACACACACGGTCCTCACACTCACTGTCACACACACGGCGCTCACACTCAATGTCACACACACGGCCCTCACTCTCACTGTCACACACACGGCCCTCACTCTCACTGTCACACACACGGCCCTCACTCTCACTATCACACACACGGCCCTCACACTCACTGTCACACACAGTGCTCACACTCACTGTCACACTCACAGCCCTCACACTCACTGTCACACACACGGCGCTCACACTCACAGCCATCACACTCACTGTCACACACACTGTGCTCACAATCACTGTCACACACACGGCCCTCACACTCACTATCACACACACGGCCCTCACACTCACTGTCACACACACGGCCCTCACACTCACTGTCACACACTCTGCCCTCACACTCACTCTCACACACACAGCCCTCACACTCACTGTCACACACGGTGCTCACACTCACTGTCACACACGGTGCTCACACTCACTGTCACACACACGGCCCTCACACTCACTGTCACACACACGGCGGTCACACTCACTGTCACACACACAGCACTCACACTCACTGTCACACACACAGCCCTCACTCTCACTGTCACACACACGGCCCTCACTCTCACTGTCACACACACGGCCCTCACACTCAGTGTCACACACGGCCCTCACACTCACTATCACACAAACGGCCCTCACACTCACTGTCACACACGGTGCTCACACTCACTTTCAGACACGGCCCTCACTCTCACTGTCACACACACGGTCCTCACACTCACTGTCACACACACGGCCCTCACACTCACTATCACACACACGGTCCTCACACTCACTGTCACACACGGCCCTCACTCTCACTGTCACACACACGGCCCTCACTCTCACTATCACACACACGGCCCTCACACTCACTGTCACACACGGCCCTCACACTCACTGTCACACACACGGCCCTCACACTCACTGTCACACACGGTGCTCACACTCACTGGCACACACACGGCCCTTACACTCACTGTCACACACACGGTGCTCACACACACTGTCACACACACGGCCCTCACGCTTACTGTCACACACAGTGCTCACACTCACTGTCACACTCACAGCCCTCACACTCACTGTCACACACGGTGCTCACACTCACTGTCACACACGGTGCTCACACTCACTGTCACACATACGGCGCTCACACTCACTGTCACACACGGTGCTCACACTCACTGTCACACACACGGCCCTCACACTCACTGGCACACACACGGCCCTTACACTCACTCTCACACACACAGCCCTCACACTCACTGTCACACACGGTGCTCACACTCACTGTCACACACGGCGCTCACACTCACTGTCACACACACGGCCCTCACACTCACTATCACACACACGGATCTCACACTCACTGTAACACACACGGTGCTCACACTCACTGTCACACACGGTCCTCACACTCACTGTCACACACACGGCGGTCACACTCACTGTCACACACACAGCCCTCACACTCACTGTCACACAAACAGCCCTCACTCTCACTGTCACACACACGGCCCTCACTCTCACTGTCACACACACGGCCCTCACACTCAGTGTCACACACGGCCCTCACACTCACTATCACACAAGCGGCTCTCACACTCACTGTCACACACGGTGCTCACACTCACTGTCAGACACGGCCCTCACTCTCACTGTCACACACACGGTGCTCACACTCACTGTCACACACACGGCCCTCACACTCACTATCACACACACGGCCCTCACGCTCACTGTCACACACGGCCCTCACGCTCACTGTCACACACGGCCCTCACACTCACTGTCATACACGGTGCTCACACTCACTGTCACACACACGGCCCTCACACTCACTATCACACACACGGTCCTCACACTCACTGTCACACACGGCCCTCACACTCACTGTCACACACGGCCCTCACACTCACTGTCACACACATGGCCCTCACTCTCACTGTCACACGCGGTGCTCACACTCACTGTCACACACACGGCCCTCACACTCACTGTCACACACGGCCCTCACACTCACTGTCACACACACGGCCCTCACACTCACTGTCACACACGGCCCTCACACTCACTGTCACACACGGCCCTCACTCTCACTATCACACACACGGCCCTCACACTCACTGTCACACGCGGTGCTCACACTCACTGTCACACACACGGCCCTCACACTCACTGTCACACACGGCCCTCACACTCACTGTCACACACACGGCCCTCACACTCACTGTCACACACGGTGCTCACACTCACTGTCACACACACGGCCCTCACACTCACTGGCACACACACGGCCCTTACACTCACTGTCACACACACGGTGCTCACACACACTGTCACACACACGGCCCTCACACTTACTGTCACACACAGTGCTCACACTCACTGTCACACTCACAGCCCTCACACTCACTGTTACACACACGGTCCTCACACTCACTATCACACACACGGCCCTCACACTCACTGTCACACACAGCCCTCACACTCAGTGTCACACACGGCCCTCACACTCACTATCACACACGGTGCTCACACTCACTGTCACACACACGGCCCTCACACTCACTGGCACACACGGTGCTCACACTCACTGTCACACACACAGCCCTCAAACTCACTGTCACACACACGGCGCTCACACTCACTGTCACACACACGGCCCTCACTCTCACTGTCACACACACGGCCCTCACTCTCACTGTCACACACAGTGCTCACACTCACTGTCACACTCACAGCCCTCACACTCACTGTCACACACACGGCGCTCACACTCACAGCCATCACACTCACTGTCACACACACTGTGCTCACAATCACTGTCACACACACGGCCCTCACACTCACTGTCACACACACGGCCCTCACACTCACTGTCACACACGGTGCTCACACTCACTGTCACACACACGGCCCTCACACTCACTGGCACACACACGGCCCTTACACTCACTCTCACACACACAGCCCTCACACTCACTGTCACACACGGTGCTCACACTCACTGTCACACACGGTGCTCACACTCACTGTCACACACACGGCGCTCACACTCACTGTCACACACACGGCCCTCACACTCACTATCACACACACGGCCCTCACACTCACTGTCACACACGGCGCTCACACTCACTGTCACACACGGATCTCACACTCACTGTAACACACACGGTGCTCACACTCACTGTCACACACGGTCCTCACACTCACTGTCACACACACGGCGGTCACACTCACTGTCACACACACAGCCCTCACACTCACTGTCACACACACGGCCCTCACTCTCACTGTCACACACACGGCCCTCACACTCAGTGTCACACACGGCGCTCACACTCACTATCACACACACGGCCCTCACACTCACTGTCACACACGGCGCTCACACTCACTGTCACACACGGATCTCACACTCACTGTAACACACACGGTGCTCACACTCACTGTCACACACGGTCCTCACACTCACTGTCACACACACGGCGGTCACACTCACTGTCACACACACAGCCCTCACACTCACTGTCACACACACGGCCCTCACACTCACTATCACACACACGGCCCTCACACTCACTGTCACACACGGCCCTCACACTGTCACACACGGTGCTCACACTCACTGTCACACACACGGCCCTCACACTCACTATCACACACACGGTCCTCACACTCACTGTCACACACGGCCCTCACACTCACTGTCACACACATGGCCCTCACTCTCACTGTCACACACACGGCCCTCACTCTCACTATCACACACACGGCCCTCACACTCACTGTCACACACACGGCCCTCACTCTCACTGTCACACGCGGTGCTCACACTCACTGTCACACACACGGCCCTCACACTCACTGTCACACACGGCCCTCACACTCACTGTCACACACACGGCCCTCACACTCACTGTCACACACGGTGCTCACACTCACTGTCACACACACGGCCCTCACACTCACTGGCACACACACGGCCCTTACACTCACTGTCACACACACGGTGCTCACACACACTGTCACACACACGGCCCTCACACTTACTGTCACACACAGTGCTCACACTCACTGTCACACTCACAGCCCTCACACTCACTGTTACACACACGGTCCTCACACTCACTGTCACACATAGTCCTCACACTCACTGTCACACACATGGCACTCACACTCACTGTCACACACATGGTGCTCACACTCACTGTCACACACACCGCCCTCACACTCACTGTCGCACACACGGACCTCACACTCACTGTCACACACACGACCCTCACACTCACTGGCACACACACGGATCTCACACTCACTGTAACACACACGGCCCTCACACTCACTGTCACACACACGGCCCTCACACTCACTGTCACACACACGGCCCTCACACTCACTGTCAAACACACGGCCCTCACGCTCACTGTCACACACACGGCCCTCACTCTCACTGTCACACACTCGGTGCTCACACTCACTGTCACACACACGGTGCTCACACTCACGGTGCTCACACTCACTGTCACACTCACGGCCCTCACACTCACTGTCACACACACGGCGCTCACACTCACTGTCACACACACGGCCCTCACTCTCACTGTCACACACACGGCCCTCACTCTCACTATCACACACACGGCCCTCACACTCACTGTCACACACAGTGCTCACACTCACTGTCACACTCACAGCCCTCACACTCACTGTCACACACACGGTGCTCACACTCACAGCCATCACACTCACTGTCACACACACGGCGCTCACACTCACTGTCACACACACGGCCCTCACACTCACTGTCACACACACGGCCCTCACACTCACTATCACACACACGGCCCTCACACTCACTGTCACACACGGCGCTCACACTCACTGTCACACACGGCCCTCACACTCACTGTCACACACACGGCCCTCACACTCACTGTCACACACGGTGCTCACACTCACTGGCACACACACGGCCCTTACACTCACTGTCACACACACGGTGCTCACACACACTGTCACACACACGGCCCTCACACTTACTGTCACACACAGTGCTCACACTCACTGTCACACTCACAGCCCTCACACTCACTGTCACACACGGTGCTCACACTCACTGTCACACACGGTGCTCACACTCACTGTCATACACACGGCCCTCACACACACGGCCATCACACTCACTGTCACACACACGGTGCTCACACTCACTGTCACACACACGGCCCTCACACTCACTCTCACACACACAGCCCTCACACTCACTGTCACACACGGTGCTCACACTCACTGTCACACACGGCGCTCACACTCACTGTCACACACACGGCCCTCACACTCACTATCACACACACGGATCTCACACTCACTGTAACACACACGGTGCTCACACTCACTGTCACACACGGTCCTCACACTCACTGTCACACACACGGCGGTCACACTCACTGTCACACACACAGCCCTCACACTCACTGTCACACAAACAGCCGTCACACACACGGCCCTCACTCTCACTGTCACACACACGGCCCTCACACTCAGTGTCACACACGGCCCTCACACTCACTATCACACAAGCGGCTCTCACACTCACTGTCACACACGGTGCTCACACTCACTGTCAGACACGGCCCTCACTCTCACTGTCACACACACGGTGCTCACACTCACTGTCACACACACGGCCCTCACACTCACTATCACACACACGGCCCTCACGCTCACTGTCACACACGGCCCTCACGCTCACTGTCACACACGGCCCTCACACTCACTGTCACACACGGTGCTCACACTCACTGTCACACACACGGCCCTCACACTCACTATCACACACACGGTCCTCACACTCACTGTCACACACGGCCCTCACACTCACTGTCACACACGGCCCTCACACTCACTGTCACACACATGGCCCTCACTCTCACTGTCACACACACGGCCCTCACACTCACTGTCACACACACGGACCTCACACTCACTGTCACACACACGGCCCTCACACTCACCGTCACACGCACGGCCCTCACACTCACTGTCACACACGGTGCTCACACTCACTGTCACACACGGCCCTCACTCTCACTGTCACACACACGGTGCTCACACTCACTGTCACACACACGGCCCTCACACTCACTGTCACACACAGTGCTCACACTCACTGTCACACTCAAAGCCCTCACTCTCACTGTCACACACACGGCCCTCACTCTCACTGTCACACACACGGCCCTCACACTCAGTGTCACACACGGCCCTCACACTCACTATCACACAAGCGGCTCTCACACTCACTGTCACACACGGTGCTCACACTCACTGTCAGACACGGCCCTCACTCTCACTGTCACACACACGGTGCTCACACTCACTGTCACACACACGGCCCTCACACTCACTATCACACACACGGCCCTCACGCTCACTGTCACACACGGCCCTCACCCTCACTGTCACACGCGGTGCTCACACTCACTGTCACACACACGGCCCTCACACTCACTGTCACACACGGCCCTCACACTCACTGTCACACACACGGCCCTCACACTCACTGTCACACACACGGCGCTCACACTCACTGTCACACACACGGCCCTCACTCTCACTGTCACACACACGGCCCTCACTCTCACTATCACACACACGGCCCTCACACTCACTGTCACACACACGGCCCTCACTCTCACTGTCACACGCGGTGCTCACACTCACTGGCACACACACGGCCCTTACACTCACTGTCACACACACGGTGCTCACACACACTGTCACACACACGGCCCTCACACTTACTGTCACACACAGTGCTCACACTCACTGTCACACTCACAGCCCTCACACTCACTGTTACACACACGGTCCTCACACTCACTGTCACACATAGTCCTCACACTCACTGTCACACACATGGCACTCACACTCACTGTCACACACATGGTGCTCACACTCACTGTCACACACACCGCCCTCACACTCACTGTCGCACACACGGACCTCACACTCACTGTCACACACACGACCCTCACACTCACTGGCACACACACGGACCTCACACTCACTGTCACACACACGGCCCTCACACTCACTGTCACACACACGGCCCTCACACTCACTGTCAAACACACGGCCCTCACGCTCACTGTCACACACACGGCCCTCACTCTCACTGTCACACACTCGGTGCTCACACTCACTGTCACACACACGGTGCTCACACTCACGGTGCTCACACTCACTGTCACACTCACGGCCCTCACACTCACTGTCACACACACGGCGCTCACACTCACTGTCACACACACGGCCCTCACTCTCACTGTCACACACACGGCCCTCACTCTCACTATCACACACACGGCCCTCACACTCACTGTCACACACAGTGCTCACACTCACTGTCACACTCACAGCCCTCACACTCACTGTCACACACACGGTGCTCACACTCACAGCCATCACACTCACTGTCACACACACGGCGCTCACACTCACTGTCACACACACGGCCCTCACACTCACTGTCACACACACGGCCCTCACACTCACTATCACACACACGGCCCTCACACTCACTGTCACACACGGCGCTCACACTCACTGTCACACACGGCCCTCACACTCACTGTCACACACACGGCCCTCACACTCACTGTCACACACGGTGCTCACACTCACTGGCACACACACGGCCCTTACACTCACTGTCACACACACGGTGCTCACACACACTGTCACACACACGGCCCTCACACTTACTGTCACACACAGTGCTCACACTCACTGTCACACTCACAGCCCTCACACTCACTGTCACACACGGTGCTCACACTCACTGTCACACACGGTGCTCACACTCACTGTCATACACACGGCCCTCACACACACGGCCATCACACTCACTGTCACACACACGGTGCTCACACTCACTGTCACACACACGGCCCTCACACTCACTCTCACACACACAGCCCTCACACTCACTGTCACACACGGTGCTCACACTCACTGTCACACACGGCGCTCACACTCACTGTCACACACACGGCCCTCACACTCACTATCACACACACGGATCTCACACTCACTGTAACACACACGGTGCTCACACTCACTGTCACACACGGTCCTCACACTCACTGTCACACACACGGCGGTCACACTCACTGTCACACACACAGCCCTCACACTCACTGTCACACAAACAGCCGTCACACACACGGCCCTCACTCTCACTGTCACACACACGGCCCTCACACTCAGTGTCACACACGGCCCTCACACTCACTATCACACAAGCGGCTCTCACACTCACTGTCACACACGGTGCTCACACTCACTGTCAGACACGGCCCTCACTCTCACTGTCACACACACGGTGCTCACACTCACTGTCACACACACGGCCCTCACACTCACTATCACACACACGGCCCTCACGCTCACTGTCACACACGGCCCTCACGCTCACTGTCACACACGGCCCTCACACTCACTGTCACACACGGTGCTCACACTCACTGTCACACACACGGCCCTCACACTCACTATCACACACACGGTCCTCACACTCACTGTCACACACGGCCATCACACTCACTGTCACACACGGCCCTCACACTCACTGTCACACACATGGCCCTCACTCTCACTGTCACACACACGGCCCTCACACTCACTGTCACACACACGGACCTCACACTCACTGTCACACACACGGCCCTCACACTCACCGTCACACGCACGGCCCTCACACTCACTGTCACACACGGTGCTCACACTCACTGTCACACACGGCCCTCACTCTCACTGTCACACACACGGTGCTCACACTCACTGTCACACACACGGCCCTCACACTCACTGTCACACACAGTGCTCACACTCACTGTCACACTCAAAGCCCTCACTCTCACTGTCACACACACGGCCCTCACTCTCACTGTCACACACACGGCCCTCACACTCAGTGTCACACACGGCCCTCACACTCACTATCACACAAGCGGCTCTCACACTCACTGTCACACACGGTGCTCACACTCACTGTCAGACACGGCCCTCACTCTCACTGTCACACACACGGTGCTCACACTCACTGTCACACACACGGCCCTCACACTCACTATCACACACACGGCCCTCACGCTCACTGTCACACACGGCCCTCACCCTCACTGTCACACGCGGTGCTCACACTCACTGTCACACACACGGCCCTCACACTCACTGTCACACACGGCCCTCACACTCACTGTCACACACACGGCCCTCACACTCACTGTCACACACGGCCCTCACACTCACTGGCACACACACGGCCCTTACACTCACTGTCACACACACGGTGCTCACACACACTGTCACACACACGGCCCACACTTACTGTCACACACAGTGCTCACACTCACTGTCACACTCACAGCCCTCACACTCACTGTTACAAACACGGTCCTCACACTCACTGTCACACATAGTCCTCACACTCACTGTCACACACATGGCACTCACACTCACTGTCACACACACGGTGCTCACACTCACTGTCACACACACCGCCCTCACACTCACTGTCACACACACGGTGCTCACACTCACTGTCACACACACGGTCCTCCCACTCACTGTCACACACACGGCGCTCACACTCAATGTCACACACACGGCCCTCACTCTCACTGTCACACACACGGCCCTCACTCTCACTGTCACACACACGGCCCTCACTCTCACTATCACACACACGGCCCTCACACTCACTGTCACACACAGTGCTCACACTCACTGTCACACTCACAGCCCTCACACTCACTGTCACACACACGGCGCTCACACTCACAGCCATCACACTCACTGTCACACACACTGTGCTCACAATCACTGTCACACACACGGCCCTCACACTCACTATCACACACACGGCCCTCACACTCACTGTCACACACACGGCCCTCACACTCACTGTCACACACTCTGCCCTCACACTCACTCTCACACACACAGCCCTCACACTCACTGTCACACACGGTGCTCACACTCACTGTCACACACGGTGCTCACACTCACTGTCACACACACGGCCTTCACACTCACTGTCACACACACGGCGATCACACTCACTGTCACACACACAGCACTCACACTCACTGTCACACACACAGCCCTCACTCTCACTGTCACACACACGGCCCTCACTCTCACTGTCACACACACGGCCCTCACACTCAGTGTCACACACGGCCCTCACACTCACTATCACACAAACGGCCCTCACACTCACTGTCACACACGGTGCTCACACTCACTTTCAGACACGGCCCTCACTCTCACTGTCACACACACGGTCCTCACACTCACTATCACACACACGGTCCTCACACTCACTGTCACACACGGCCCTCACTCTCACTGTCACACACACGGCCCTCACTCTCACTATCACACACACGGCCCTCACACTCACTGTCACACACGGCCCTCACACTCACTGTCACACACACGGCCCTCACACTCACTGTCACACACGGTGCTCACACTCACTGGCACACACACGGCCCTTACACTCACTGTCACACACACGGTGCTCACACACACTGTCACACACACGGCCCTCACGCTTACTGTCACACACAGTGCTCACACTCACTGTCACACTCACAGCCCTCACACTCACTGTCACACACGGTGCTCACACTCACTGTCACACACGGTGCTCACACTCACTGTCACACATACGGCGCCCACACTCACTGTCACACACGGTGCTCACACTCACTGTCACACACACGGCCCTCACACTCACTGGCACACACACGGCCCTTACACTCACTCTCACACACACAGCCCTCACACTCACTGTCACTCACGGTGCTCACACTCACTGTCACACACGGCGCTCACACTCACTGTCACACACACGGCCCTCACACTCACTATCACACACACGGATCTCACACTCACTGTAACACACACGGTGCTCACACTCACAGTCACACACGGTCCTCACACTCACTGTCACACACACGGCGGTCACACTCACTGTCACACACACAGCCCTCACACTCACTGTCACACAAACAGCCCTCACTCTCACTGTCACACACATGGCCCTCACTCTCACTGTCACACACACGGCCCTCACACTCAGTGTCACACACGGCCCTCACACTCACTATCACACAAGCGGCTCTCACACTCACTGTCACACACGGTGCTCACACTCACTTTCAGACACGGCCCTCACTCTCACTGTCACACACACGGTGCTCACACTCACTGTCACACACACGGCCCTCACACTCACTATCACACACACGGCCCTCACGCTCACTGTCACACACGGCCCTCACGCTCACTGTCACACACGGCCCTCACACTCACTGTCACACACGGTGCTCACACTCACTGTCACACACACGGCCCTCACACTCACTATCACACACACGGTCCTCACACTCACTGTCACACACGGCCCTCACACTCACTGTCACACACGGCCCTCACACTCACTGTCACACACATGGCCCTCACTCTCACTGTCACACACACGGCCCTCACTCTCACTATCACACACACGGCCCTCACACTCACTGTCACACACACGGCCCTCACACTCACTGTCACACGCGGTGCTCACACTCACTGTCACACACACGGCCCTCACACTCACTGTCACACACGGCCCTCACACTCACTGTCACACACACGGCCCTCACACTCACTGTCACACACACGGTGCTCACACTCACTGTCACACACACGGCCCTCACACTCACTGGCACACACACGGCCCTTACACTCACTGTCACACACACGGTGCTCACACACACTGTCACACACACGGCCCTCACACTTACTGTCACACACAGTGCTCACACTCACTGTCACACTCACAGCCCTCACACTCACTGTTACACACACGGTCCTCACACTCACTATCACACACACGGCCCTCACACTCACTGTCACACACGGCCCTCACACTCTGTCACACACGGCCCTCACACTCACTATCACACACGGTGCTCACACTCACTGTCACACACACGGCCCTCACACTCACTGGCACACACGGTGCTCACACTCACTGTCACACACACAGCCCTCACACTCACTGTCACACACACGGCGCTCACACTCACTGTCACACACACGGCCCTCACACTCACTGTCACACACGGTGCTCACACTCACTGTCACACACACGGCCCTCACACTCACTGGCACACACACGGCCCTTACACTCACTCTCACACACACAGCCCTCACACTCACTGTCACACACGGTGCTCACACTCACTGTCACACACGGTGCTCACACTCACTGTCACACACACGGCGCTCACACTCACTGTCACACACACGGCCCTCACACTCACTATCACACACACGGCCCTCACACTCACTGTCACACACGGCGCTCACACTCACTGTCACACACGGATCTCACACTCACTGTAACACACACGGTGCTCACACTCACTGTCACACACGGTCCTCACACTCACTGTCACACACACGGCGGTCACACTCACTGTCACACACACAGCCCTCACACTCACTGTCACACACACGGCCCTCACTCTCACTGTCACACACACGGCCCTCACACTCAGTGTCACACACGGCGCTCACACTCACTATCACACACACGGCCCTCACACTCACTGTCACACACGGCGCTCACACTCACTGTCACACACGGATCTCACACTCACTGTAACACACACGGTGCTCACACTCACTGTCACACACGGTCCTCACACTCACTGTCACACACACGGCGGTCACACTCACTGTCACACACACAGCCCTCACACTCACTGTCACACACACGGCCCTCACACTCACTATCACACACACGGCCCTCACACTCACTGTCACACACGGCCCTCACACTGTCACACACGGTGCTCACACTCACTGTCACACACACGGCCCTCACACTCACTATCACACACACGGTCCTCACACTCACTGTCACACACGGCCCTCACACTCACTGTCACACACATGGCCCTCACTCTCACTGTCACACACACGGCCCTCACTCTCACTATCACACACACGGCCCTCACACTCACTGTCACACACACGGCCCTCACTCTCACTGTCACACGCGGTGCTCACACTCACTGTCACACACACGGCCCTCACACTCACTGTCACACACGGCCCTCACACTCACTGTCACACACACGGCCCTCACACTCACTGTCACACACGGTGCTCACACTCACTGTCACACACACGGCCCTCACACTCACTGGCACACACACGGCCCTCACACTCACTGGCACACACACGGCCCTTACACTCACTGTCACACACACGGTGCTCACACACACTGTCACACACACGGCCCTCACACTTACTGTCACACACAGTGCTCACACTCACTGTCACACTCACAGCCCTCACACTCACTGTTACACACACGGTCCTCACACTCACTGTCACACATAGTCCTCACACTCACTGTCACACACATGGCACTCACACTCACTGTCACACACATGGTGCTCACACTCACTGTCACACACACCGCCCTCACACTCACTGTCGCACACACGGACCTCACACTCACTGTCACACACATGGTGCTCACACTCACTGTCACACACACCGCCCTCACACTCACTGTCGCACACACGGACCTCACACTCACTGTCACACACACGGCCCTCACACTCACTATCACACACACGGATCTCACACTCACTGTAACACACACGGTGCTCACACTCACTGTCACACACGGTCCTCACACTCACTGTCACACACACGGCGGTCACACTCACTGTCACACACACAGCCCTCACACTCACTGTCACACAAACAGCCGTCACACACACGGCCCTCACTCTCACTGTCACACACACGGCCCTCACACTCAGTGTCACACACACGGCCCTCACACTCACTGTCACACACACGGCCCTCACACTCACTATCACACACACGGATCTCACACTCACTGTAACACACACGGTGCTCACACTCACTGTCACACACGGTCCTCACACTCACTGTCACACACACGGCGGTCACACTCACTGTCACACACACAGCCCTCACACTCACTGTCACACAAACAGCCGTCACACACACGGCCCTCACTCTCACTGTCACACACACGGCCCTCACACTCAGTGTCACACACGGCCCTCACACTCACTATCACACAAGCGGCTCTCACACTCACTGTCACACACGGTGCTCACACTCACTGTCAGACACGGCCCTCACTCTCACTGTCACACACACGGTGCTCACACTCACTGTCACACACACGGCCCTCACACTCACTATCACACACACGGCCCTCACGCTCACTGTCACACACGGCCCTCACGCTCACTGTCACACACGGCCCTCACACTCACTGTCACACACGGTGCTCACACTCACTGTCACACACACGGCCCTCACACTCACTATCACACACACGGTCCTCACACTCACTGTCACACACGGCCCTCACACTCACTGTCACACACGGCCCTCACACTCACTGTCACACACATGGCCCTCACTCTCACTGTCACACACACGGCCCTCACACTCACTGTCACACACACGGACCTCACACTCACTGTCACACACACGGCCCTCACACTCACCGTCACACGCACGGCCCTCACACTCACTGTCACACACGGTGCTCACACTCACTGTCACACACGGCCCTCACTCTCACTGTCACACACACGGTGCTCACACTCACTGTCACACACACGGCCCTCACACTCACTGTCACACACAGTGCTCACACTCACTGTCACACTCAAAGCCCTCACTCTCACTGTCACACACACGGCCCTCACTCTCACTGTCACACACACGGCCCTCACACTCAGTGTCACACACGGCCCTCACACTCACTATCACACAAGCGGCTCTCACACTCACTGTCACACACGGTGCTCACACTCACTGTCAGACACGGCCCTCACTCTCACTGTCACACACACGGTGCTCACACTCACTGTCACACACACGGCCCTCACACTCACTATCACACACACGGCCCTCACGCTCACTGTCACACACGGCCCTCACCCTCACTGTCACACGCGGTGCTCACACTCACTGTCACACACACGGCCCTCACACTCACTGTCACACACGGCCCTCACACTCACTGTCACACACACGGCCCTCACACTCACTGTCACACACGGCCCTCACACTCACTGGCACACACACGGCCCTTACACTCACTGTCACACACACGGTGCTCACACACACTGTCACACACACGGCCCACACTTACTGTCACACACAGTGCTCACACTCACTGTCACACTCACAGCCCTCACACTCACTGTTACAAACACGGTCCTCACACTCACTGTCACACATAGTCCTCACACTCACTGTCACACACATGGCACTCATACTCACTGTCACACACACGGTGCTCACACTCACTGTCACACACACCGCCCTCACACTCACTGTCACACACACGGTGCTCACACTCACTGTCACACACACGGTCCTCCCACTCACTGTCACACACACGGCGCTCACACTCAATGTCACACACACGGCCCTCACTCTCACTGTCACACACACGGCCCTCACTCTCACTGTCACACACACGGCCCTCACTCTCACTATCACACACACGGCCCTCACACTCACTGTCACACACAGTGCTCACACTCACTGTCACACTCACAGCCCTCACACTCACTGTCACACACACGGCGCTCACACTCACAGCCATCACACTCACTGTCACACACACTGTGCTCACAATCACTGTCACACACACGGCCCTCACACTCACTATCACACACACGGCCCTCACACTCACTGTCACACACACGGCCCTCACACTCACTGTCACACACTCTGCCCTCACACTCACTCTCACACACACAGCCCTCACACTCACTGTCACACACGGTGCTCACACTCACTGTCACACACGGTGCTCACACTCACTGTCACACACACGGCCTTCACACTCACTGTCACACACACGGCGGTCACACTCACTGTCACACACACAGCACTCACACTCACTGTCACACACACAGCCCTCACTCTCACTGTCACACACACGGCCCTCACTCTCACTGTCACACACACGGCCCTCACACTCAGTGTCACACACGGCCCTCACACTCACTATCACACAAACGGCCCTCACACTCACTGTCACACACGGTGCTCACACTCACTTTCAGACACGGCCCTCACTCTCACTGTCACACACACGGTCCTCACACTCACTATCACACACACGGTCCTCACACTCACTGTCACACACGGCCCTCACTCTCACTGTCACACACACGGCCCTCACTCTCACTATCACACACACGGCCCTCACACTCACTGTCACACACGGCCCTCACACTCACTGTCACACACACGGCCCTCACACTCACTGTCACACACGGTGCTCACACTCACTGGCACACACACGGCCCTTACACTCACTGTCACACACACGGTGCTCACACACACTGTCACACACACGGCCCTCACGCTTACTGTCACACACAGTGCTCACACTCACTGTCACACTCACAGCCCTCACACTCACTGTCACACACGGTGCTCACACTCACTGTCACACACGGTGCTCACACTCACTGTCACACATACGGCGCCCACACTCACTGTCACACACGGTGCTCACACTCACTGTCACACACACGGCCCTCACACTCACTGGCACACACACGGCCCTTACACTCACTCTCACACACACAGCCCTCACACTCACTGTCACTCACGGTGCTCACACTCACTGTCACACACGGCGCTCACACTCACTGTCACACACACGGCCCTCACACTCACTATCACACACACGGATCTCACACTCACTGTAACACACACGGTGCTCACACTCACTGTCACACACGGTCCTCACACTCACTGTCACACACACGGCCCTCACACTCACTGGCACACACACGGCCCTCACACTCACTGGCACACACACGGCCCTCACACTCACTGGCACACACACGGCCCTTACACTCACTGTCACACACACGGTGCTCACACACACTGTCACACACACGGCCCTCACACTTACTGTCACACACAGTGCTCACACTCACTGTCACACTCACAGCCCTCACACTCACTGTTACACACACGGTCCTCACACTCACTGTCACACATAGTCCTCACACTCACTGTCACACACATGGCACTCACACTCACTGTCACACACATGGTGCTCACACTCACTGTCACACACACCGCCCTCACACTCACTGTCGCACACACGGACCTCACACTCACTGTCACACACATGGTGCTCACACTCACTGTCACACACACCGCCCTCACACTCACTGTCGCACACACGGACCTCACACTCACTGTCACACACACGGCCCTCACACTCACTATCACACACACGGATCTCACACTCACTGTAACACACACGGTGCTCACACTCACAGTCACACACGGTCCTCACACTCACTGTCACACACACGGCGGTCACACTCACTGTCACACACACAGCCCTCACACTCACTGTCACACAAACAGCCCTCACTCTCACTGTCACACACATGGCCCTCACTCTCACTGTCACACACACGGCCCTCACACTCAGTGTCACACACGGCCCTCACACTCACTATCACACAAGCGGCTCTCACACTCACTGTCACACACGGTGCTCACACTCACTTTCAGACACGGCCCTCACTCTCACTGTCACACACACGGTGCTCACACTCACTGTCACACACACGGCCCTCACACTCACTATCACACACACGGCCCTCACGCTCACTGTCACACACGGCCCTCACGCTCACTGTCACACACGGCCCTCACACTCACTGTCACACACGGTGCTCACACTCACTGTCACACACACGGCCCTCACACTCACTATCACACACACGGTCCTCACACTCACTGTCACACACGGCCCTCACACTCACTGTCACACACGGCCCTCACACTCACTGTCACACACATGGCCCTCACTCTCACTGTCACACACACGGCCCTCACTCTCACTATCACACACACGGCCCTCACACTCACTGTCACACACACGGCCCTCACACTCACTGTCACACGCGGTGCTCACACTCACTGTCACACACACGGCCCTCACACTCACTGTCACACACGGCCCTCACACTCACTGTCACACACACGGCCCTCACACTCACTGTCACACACGGTGCTCACACTCACTGTCACACACACGGCCCTCACACTCACTGGCACACACACGGCCCTTACACTCACTGTCACACACACGGTGCTCACACACACTGTCACACACACGGCCCTCACACTTACTGTCACACACAGTGCTCACACTCACTGTCACACTCACAGCCCTCACACTCACTGTTACACACACGGTCCTCACACTCACTATCACACACACGGCCCTCACACTCACTGTCACACACGGCCCTCACACTCTGTCACACACGGCCCTCACACTCACTATCACACACGGTGCTCACACTCACTGTCACACACACGGCCCTCACACTCACTGGCACACACGGTGCTCACACTCACTGTCACACACACAGCCCTCACACTCACTGTCACACACACGGCGCTCACACTCACTGTCACACACACGGCCCTCACACTCACTGTCACACACGGTGCTCACACTCACTGTCACACACACGGCCCTCACACTCACTGGCACACACACGGCCCTTACACTCACTCTCACACACACAGCCCTCACACTCACTGTCACACACGGTGCTCACACTCACTGTCACACACGGTGCTCACACTCACTGTCACACACACGGCGCTCACACTCACTGTCACACACACGGCCCTCACACTCACTATCACACACACGGCCCTCACACTCACTGTCACACACGGCGCTCACACTCACTGTCACACACGGATCTCACACTCACTGTAACACACACGGTGCTCACACTCACTGTCACACACGGTCCTCACACTCACTGTCACACACACGGCGGTCACACTCACTGTCACACACACAGCCCTCACACTCACTGTCACACACACGGCCCTCACTCTCACTGTCACACACACGGCCCTCACACTCAGTGTCACACACGGCGCTCACACTCACTATCACACACACGGCCCTCACACTCACTGTCACACACGGCGCTCACACTCACTGTCACACACGGATCTCACACTCACTGTAACACACACGGTGCTCACACTCACTGTCACACACGGTCCTCACACTCACTGTCACACACACGGCGGTCACACTCACTGTCACACACACAGCCCTCACACTCACTGTCACACACACGGCCCTCACACTCACTATCACACACACGGCCCTCACACTCACTGTCACACACGGCCCTCACACTGTCACACACGGTGCTCACACTCACTGTCACACACACGGCCCTCACACTCACTATCACACACACGGTCCTCACACTCACTGTCACACACGGCCCTCACACTCACTGTCACACACATGGCCCTCACTCTCACTGTCACACACACGGCCCTCACTCTCACTATCACACACACGGCCCTCACACTCACTGTCACACACACGGCCCTCACTCTCACTGTCACACGCGGTGCTCACACTCACTGTCACACACACGGCCCTCACACTCACTGTCACACACGGCCCTCACACTCACTGTCACACACACGGCCCTCACACTCACTGTCACACACGGTGCTCACACTCACTGTCACACACACGGCCCTCACACTCACTGGCACACACACGGCCCTCACACTCACTGGCACACACACGGCCCTTACACTCACTGTCACACACACGGTGCTCACACACACTGTCACACACACGGCCCTCACACTTACTGTCACACACAGTGCTCACACTCACTGTCACACTCACAGCCCTCACACTCACTGTTACACACACGGTCCTCACACTCACTGTCACACATAGTCCTCACACTCACTGTCACACACATGGCACTCACACTCACTGTCACACACATGGTGCTCACACTCACTGTCACACACACCGCCCTCACACTCACTGTCGCACACACGGACCTCACACTCACTGTCACACACATGGTGCTCACACTCACTGTCACACACACCGCCCTCACACTCACTGTCGCACACACGGACCTCACACTCACTGTCACACACACGGCCCTCACACTCACTATCACACACACGGATCTCACACTCACTGTAACACACACGGTGCTCACACTCACTGTCACACACGGTCCTCACACTCACTGTCACACACACGGCGGTCACACTCACTGTCACACACACAGCCCTCACACTCACTGTCACACAAACAGCCGTCACACACACGGCCCTCACTCTCACTGTCACACACACGGCCCTCACACTCAGTGTCACACACACGGCCCTCACACTCACTGTCACACACACGGCCCTCACACTCACTATCACACACACGGATCTCACACTCACTGTAACACACACGGTGCTCACACTCACTGTCACACACGGTCCTCACACTCACTGTCACACACACGGCGGTCACACTCACTGTCACACACACAGCCCTCACACTCACTGTCACACAAACAGCCGTCACACACACGGCCCTCACTCTCACTGTCACACACACGGCCCTCACACTCAGTGTCACACACGGCCCTCACACTCACTATCACACAAGCGGCTCTCACACTCACTGTCACACACGGTGCTCACACTCACTGTCAGACACGGCCCTCACTCTCACTGTCACACACACGGTGCTCACACTCACTGTCACACACACGGCCCTCACACTCACTATCACACACACGGCCCTCACGCTCACTGTCACACACGGCCCTCACGCTCACTGTCACACACGGCCCTCACACTCACTGTCACACACGGTGCTCACACTCACTGTCACACACACGGCCCTCACACTCACTATCACACACACGGTCCTCACACTCACTGTCACACACGGCCCTCACACTCACTGTCACACACGGCCCTCACACTCACTGTCACACACATGGCCCTCACTCTCACTGTCACACACACGGCCCTCACACTCACTGTCACACACACGGACCTCACACTCACTGTCACACACACAGCCCTCACACTCACCGTCACACGCACGGCCCTCACACTCACTGTCACACACGGTGCTCACACTCACTGTCACACACGGCCCTCACTCTCACTGTCACACACACGGTGCTCACACTCACTGTCACACACACGGCCCTCACACTCACTGTCACACACAGTGCTCACACTCACTGTCACACTCAAAGCCCTCACTCTCACTGTCACACACACGGCCCTCACTCTCACTGTCACACACACGGCCCTCACACTCAGTGTCACACACGGCCCTCACACTCACTATCACACAAGCGGCTCTCACACTCACTGTCACACACGGTGCTCACACTCACTGTCAGACACGGCCCTCACTCTCACTGTCACACACACGGTGCTCACACTCACTGTCACACACACGGCCCTCACACTCACTATCACACACACGGCCCTCACGCTCACTGTCACACACGGCCCTCACCCTCACTGTCACACGCGGTGCTCACACTCACTGTCACACACACGGCCCTCACACTCACTGTCACACACGGCCCTCACACTCACTGTCACACACACGGCCCTCACACTCACTGTCACACACGGCCCTCACACTCACTGGCACACACACGGCCCTTACACTCACTGTCACACACACGGTGCTCACACACACTGTCACACACACGGCCCACACTTACTGTCACACACAGTGCTCACACTCACTGTCACACTCACAGCCCTCACACTCACTGTTACAAACACGGTCCTCACACTCACTGTCACACATAGTCCTCACACTCACTGTCACACACATGGCACTCACACTCACTGTCACACACACGGTGCTCACACTCACTGTCACACACACCGCCCTCACACTCACTGTCACACACACGGTGCTCACACTCACTGTCACACACACGGTCCTCCCACTCACTGTCACACACACGGCGCTCACACTCAATGTCACACACACGGCCCTCACTCTCACTGTCACACACACGGCCCTCACTCTCACTGTCACACACACGGCCCTCACTCTCACTATCACACACACGGCCCTCACACTCACTGTCACACACAGTGCTCACACTCACTGTCACACTCACAGCCCTCACACTCACTGTCACACACACGGCGCTCACACTCACAGCCATCACACTCACTGTCACACACACTGTGCTCACAATCACTGTCACACACACGGCCCTCACACTCACTATCACACACACGGCCCTCACACTCACTGTCACACACACGGCCCTCACACTCACTGTCACACACTCTGCCCTCACACTCACTCTCACACACACAGCCCTCACACTCACTGTCACACACGGTGCTCACACTCACTGTCACACACGGTGCTCACACTCACTGTCACACACACGGCCTTCACACTCACTGTCACACACACGGCGGTCACACTCACTGTCACACACACAGCACTCACACTCACTGTCACACACACAGCCCTCACTCTCACTGTCACACACACGGCCCTCACTCTCACTGTCACACACACGGCCCTCACACTCAGTGTCACACACGGCCCTCACACTCACTATCACACAAACGGCCCTCACACTCACTGTCACACACGGTGCTCACACTCACTTTCAGACACGGCCCTCACTCTCACTGTCACACACACGGTCCTCACACTCACTATCACACACACGGTCCTCACACTCACTGTCACACACGGCCCTCACTCTCACTGTCACACACACGGCCCTCACTCTCACTATCACACACACGGCCCTCACACTCACTGTCACACACGGCCCTCACACTCACTGTCACACACACGGCCCTCACACTCACTGTCACACACGGTGCTCACACTCACTGGCACACACACGGCCCTTACACTCACTGTCACACACACGGTGCTCACACACACTGTCACACACACGGCCCTCACGCTTACTGTCACACACAGTGCTCACACTCACTGTCACACTCACAGCCCTCACACTCACTGTCACACACGGTGCTCACACTCACTGTCACACACGGTGCTCACACTCACTGTCACACATACGGCGCCCACACTCACTGTCACACACGGTGCTCACACTCACTGTCACACACACGGCCCTCACACTCACTGGCACACACACGGCCCTGACACTCACTCTCACACACACAGCCCTCACACTCACTGTCACTCACGGTGCTCACACTCACTGTCACACACGGCGCTCACACTCACTGTCACACACACGGCCCTCACACTCACTATCACACACACGGATCTCACACTCACTGTAACACACACGGTGCTCACACTCACTGTCACACACGGTCCTCACACTCACTGTCACACACACGGCGGTCACACTCACTGTCACACACACAGCCCTCACACTCACTGTCACACAAACAGCCCTCACTCTCACTGTCACACACACGGCCCTCACTCTCACTGTCACACACACGGCCCTCACACTCAGTGTCACACACGGCCCTCACACTCACTATCACACAAGCGGCTCTCACACTCACTGTCACACACGGTGCTCACACTCACTGTCAGACACGGCCCTCACTCTCACTGTCACACACACGGTGCTCACACTCACTGTCACACACACGGCCCTCACACTCACTATCACACACACGGCCCTCACGCTCACTGTCACACACGGCCCTCACGCTCACTGTCACACACGGCCCTCACACTCACTGTCACACACGGTGCTCACACTCACTGTCACACACACGGCCCTCACACTCACTATCACACACACGGTCCTCACACTCACTGTCACACACGGCCCTCACACTCACTGTCACACACGGCCCTCACACTCACTGTCACACACATGGCCCTCACTCTCACTGTCACACACACGGCCCTCACACTCACTGTCACACACACGGCCCTCACACTCACTGTCACACGCGGTGCTCACACTCACTGTCACACACACGGCCCTCACACTCACTGTCACACACGGCCCTCACACTCACTGTCACACACACGGCCCTCACACTCACTGTCACACACGGTGCTCACACTCACTGTCACACACACGGCCCTCACACTCACTGGCACACACACGGCCCTTACACTCACTGTCACACACACGGTGCTCACACACACTGTCACACACACGGCCCTCACACTTACTGTCACACACAGTGCTCACACTCACTGTCACACTCACAGCCCTCACACTCACTGTTACACACACGGTCCTCACACTCACTATCACACACACGGCCCTCACACTCACTGTCACACACGGCCCTCACACTCTGTCACACACGGCCCTCACACTCACTATCACACACGGTGCTCACACTCACTGTCACACACACGGCCCTCACACTCACTGGCACACACGGTGCTCACACTCACTGTCACACACACAGCCCTCACACTCACTGTCACACACACGGCGCTCACACTCACTGTCACACACACGGCCCTCACTCTCACTGTCACACACACGGCCCTCACTCTCACTGTCACACACAGTGCTCACACTCACTGTCACACTCACAGCCCTCACACTCACTGTCACACACACGGCGCTCACACTCACAGCCATCACACTCACTGTCACACACACTGTGCTCACAATCACTGTCACACACACGGCCCTCACACTCACTGTCACACACACGGCCCTCACACTCACTGTCACACACGGTGCTCACACTCACTGTCACACACACGGCCCTTACACTCACTCTCACACACACAGCCCTCACACTCACTGTCACACACGGTGCTCACACTCACTGTCACACACGGTGCTCACACTCACTGTCACACACACGGCGCTCACACTCACTGTCACACACACGGCCCTCACACTCACTATCACACACACGGCCCTCACACTCACTGTCACACACGGCGCTCACACTCACTGTCACACACGGATCTCACACTCACTGTAACACACACGGTGCTCACACTCACTGTCACACACGGTCCTCACACTCACTGTCACACACACGGCGGTCACACTCACTGTCACACACACAGCCCTCACACTCACTGTCACACACACGGCCCTCACTCTCACTGTCACACACACGGCCCTCACACTCAGTGTCACACACGGCGCTCACACTCACTATCACACACACGGCCCTCACACTCACTGTCACACACGGCGCTCACACTCACTGTCACACACGGATCTCACACTCACTGTAACACACACGGTGCTCACACTCACTGTCACACACGGTCCTCACACTCACTGTCACACACACGGCGGTCACACTCACTGTCACACACACAGCCCTCACACTCACTGTCACACACACGGCCCTCACACTCACTATCACACACACGGCCCTCACACTCACTGTCACACACGGCCCTCACACTGTCACACACGGTGCTCACACTCACTGTCACACACACGGCCCTCACACTCACTATCACACACACGGTCCTCACACTCACTGTCACACACGGCCCTCACACTCACTGTCACACACATGGCCCTCACTCTCACTGTCACACACACGGCCCTCACTCTCACTATCACACACACGGCCCTCACACTCACTGTCACACACACGGCCCTCACTCTCACTGTCACACGCGGTGCTCACACTCACTGTCACACACACGGCCCTCACACTCACTGTCACACACGGCCCTCACACTCACTGTCACACACACGGCCCTCACACTCACTGTCACACACGGTGCTCACACTCACTGTCACACACACGGCCCTCACACTCACTGGCACACACACGGCCCTCACACTCACTGGCACACACACGGCCCTTACACTCACTGTCACACACACGGTGCTCACACACACTGTCACACACACGGCCCTCACACTTACTGTCACACACAGTGCTCACACTCACTGTCACACTCACAGCCCTCACACTCACTGTTACACACACGGTCCTCACACTCACTGTCACACATAGTCCTCACACTCACTGTCACACACATGGCACTCACACTCACTGTCACACACATGGTGCTCACACTCACTGTCACACACACCGCCCTCACACTCACTGTCGCACACACGGACCTCACACTCACTGTCACACACATGGTGCTCACACTCACTGTCACACACACCGCCCTCACACTCACTGTCGCACACACGGACCTCACACTCACTGTCACACACACGACCCTCACACTCACTGGCACACACACGGCCCTCACAATCACTGTCACACACACGGCCCTCACGCTCACTGTCACACACACGGCCCTCACTCTCACTGTCACACACACGGTGCTCACACTCACTGTCACACACACGGTGCTCACACTCACGGTGCTCACACTCACTGTCACACTCACGGCCCTCACACTCACTGTCACACACACGGCGCTCACACTCACTGTCACACACACGGCCCTCACTCTCACTGTCACACACACGGCCCTCACTCTCACTATCACACACACGGCCCTCACACTCACTGTCACACACAGTGCTCACACTCACTGTCACACTCACAGCCATCACACTCACTGTCACACACACTGTGCTCACAATCACTGTCACACACACGGCCCTCACACACACTATCACACACACGGCCCTCACAATCACTGTCACACACACGGCCCTCACACTCACTGTCACACACACTGCCCTCACACTCACTGTCACACACACGGTGCTCACACTCACTGTCACACACGGTGCTCACAGTCACTGTCACACACACGGTGCTCACACTCACTGTCACACACACGGCCATCACACTCACTATCACACACACGGATCTCACACTCACTGTAACACACACGGTGCTCACAATGACTGTCACACACGGTCCTCACACTCACTGTCACACACATGGCGGTCACACTCACTGTCACACACACAGCCCTCACACTCACTGTCACACACACAGCCCTCACTCTCACTGTCACACACACGGCCCTCACACTCACTGTCACAC
>JASTWF010001807.1:0-55000 GCA_030390025.1 Squalus acanthias | reverse complement strand
CTCATTCTTCTAAACTCTGAGGAATACAGGCCTAGTCTACTCAATCTCTCCTCATAGGGCAATCCCCCCCATCCCAGGAATCAGTCTGGTGAACCTTCGTTGCACTCCCTCTATGGTAAGTATATCCTTCCTTAGGTAAGGAGACCAAAACTGTACACAATACTCCAGGTGTGGTCTCACTAGGGCCCTATATAATTGCAGTAAGACGTCTTTACTCTTATACTCAAATCCTCTTGTAATAAAGGCCAACATACCATTTGATTTCCTAATTGCTTGCTGTACCTGCATGTTAACTTTCAGTGATTCGTGTACAAGGACACCCAGGTTCCTCTGAACACCAATATTTCCCAATCTCTCACCATTTAAAAAATACTCTGCTTTTCTATTTTTCCTACCAAAGTGGATAACTTCACATTTCCCCACATTATACTCCATCTGCCACCTTCTTGCCCACTCACTTAACCTGTCTATATCCCTTTGCAGCCTCTTTGCATCCTCCTCATAGCTTACTGTTCCACCCAGCTTTTTATCGTCAGCAAACCTGGATACATTACACTCGGTCCCGTCACCTAAGTCATTGATGTAGATTGTGAATAGCTGAGGCCCAAGCACTGATCCTTGTGGTACCCCACTAGTTACAGCCTGCCATCCCAAAAATTACCTGTTTATTCCTACTCTCTGTTTTCTGTCCGTTAACCAATCCTCAATCCATGCTAGTATATTACCCCCAATCCCATGAGTCCCTGCTTAAAGGGGTCAAGTGACAGGCAACATCTAAGCAGACTGAATGTCAGGTGAGTGTAGGTGTGTGTATTGGCGAGTGTGAGTGTGATTTAGTGAGTGTGAGTGCGTATCCGTGACCCTTTGCGGTGGATCAGTGATCCTGATGTTTTGTGCTCTGCCTCTAGAGGTGAGCCTGCTGCTGAGGAAGATCGCGGTGAAAGCTGCTTCCAATCCAGCCGTGGAGATCAAACAGGACGGAGAGAGTTTCTACATCAAGACCGCCACCACAGCGAGGACCACAGAGATCAGGTTCAGGGTCGGAGAGGAGTTTGAGGAGCAGACTGTCGATGGAAGGCCATGCAAGGTGAGGGAGGGAAAGAGAAAGGTTACCACGGGCCCAGAGACCCCGGTTACCACGGGCCCAGAGACCCCGGTTACCATGGGCCCAGGGACCCCGGTTACCACGGGCCCAGAGACCCCGGTTACCATGGGCCCAGGGACCCCGGTTACCACGGGCCCAGAGACCCCGGTTACCACGGGCTCAGAGACCCCGGTTACCACGGGCCCAGAGACCCCGGTTACCACGGGCCCCGAGACCCCGGTTACCACGGGCTCAGAGACCCCGGTTACCACGGGCCCAGAGACCCCGGTTACCACGGGCCCAGAGACCCTGGTTACCACGGGCCCAGAGACCCCGGTTACCACGGGCTCGGAGACCCCGGTTACCATGGGCCCAGGGACCCCGGTTACCATGGGCCCAGGGACCCCGGTTACCACGGGCCCAGAGACCCCGGTTACCATGGGCCCAGGGACCCCGGTTACCATGGGCCCAGAGACCCCGGTTACCATGGGCCCAGGGACCCCGGTTACCACGGGCCCAGAGACCCCGGTTACCACGGGCCCCGAGACCCCGGTTACCACGGACCCAGAGACCCCGGTTACCACGGGCCCAGAGACCTTGGTTACCACGGGCCCCGAGACCCCGGTTACCACAGGCCCCGATACCCCGGTTACCACGGACCCAGAGACCCCGGTTTCCACGGGCACGGAGACCCCGGTTACCACGGACCCAGAGACCCCGGTTACCACGGACCCAGAGACCCCGGTTACCACGGGCCCGGAGACCCCGGTTACCACGGGCCCGGAGACCCCGGTTACCACGGGCCCCGAGACCCCGGTTACCACGGGCCCCGAGGGGCCCAGGCCGAGGGGGTTCAGACTGAGACTCCTCTTTTCCCAGGATTGTCATTCTGTGTTTTTTCTCTCACAGAGTTTGGCCAGGTGGACCGGGGAGAATAAGATGGAGTGTGAACAGAAACTGCTGAAAGGACAGGGACCCAAAACATCATGGACTCGCGAGCTCACCAGCGACGACCAGCTGATTCTCGTAAGGGCTTTCACCCCATTAGTTCCCCGTTAGTCTCTCCCGCAGTCTCTCTGCCCTGTTGGTACAATTTGAAAGGGGGTGAAGGAACAGAGAGACCTGGGGGTGTATGTAGACAAATCTTTGAATGTGGCAGAACAAGTTGAGAAGGCTGTTAAAAGCACACGGGATCCTGGGATTTATTAATAGAGGCACAGAGTACAAAAGCAAGCAAGTTACGCTAAACCTTTATAAAACACTGCTTAGGCCCCAGCTGGAATCTTGTGTCCAATTCTGGGCACCGCACTTTAGGAAGGATGTCAAGGTCTTGGAGAGGGTGCGGAGGAGATTGACCAGAATGATCCCAGGGATGAGGGACTTCAGTGACGTGGAGGGACTGGAGAAGCTGGGATTGTTCTCCTTAGAGCAGAGAAGGTTCAGGGGAGATTTAATCGAGGCGTTCAAAATCATGAAGGATTTTGATCAAGTAGATGGGGAGAAACTGTTTCCAGTGGCAGGAGGGTCGGGAACCAGAGGACACAGATTTAAGTTAATTGGCAAAAGAACCAGAGGGGGAGATGAGGAGAATGTTTTTTACGCAGCGAGTTGTTGTGATCTGGAATGCGCTGCCTGAAAGGGCGGTGGAAGCAGATTCAATAGTAACTTTCAAAAGGGAATTGGATAAATACTGGAAGGGGAAAAATTCACAGGGCTATGGGGGAAAGAGCAGGGGGAAGTGGGACTAATTGGAGAGCTCTTTCAAAGAGCCGGCACAGGCACGATGGGCCGAATGGCCTCCTTCTGTGCTGTGAGATTCTAATCACAGGGAGTCTAGCAGGGAGGGACTCCGGGGCAGGTGGTGGATCTCCGGGATGGTGGGGGTCCCGGGGTGGGGAGCCCCAGGAGGCCCCTGAACCGGAACGGGACCAACATCCTTGCGGGGAGGTTTGCTAGTACTGTTGGGGGGGGTTTAAACTAACTTGGCAGGGGGATGGGATACGGAGTGGAGCTATAGTAGGGGGTGATGCACAGCCAAATATAGAGGAAAAAACAAGTCAGCCTGGAAGGTAGAGCAAATATGTAATGGCACAAGGGAGTATGGCAAGGCTGGATGGCATTTATTTTAATGCAAGGAGTCTTGCGAGTAAGGCAGATGAATTGAAGGTGTTGATGAACACATGGGAGTATGATATTGTTGCTATTACAGAGACATGGTTGAGGGAGGGGCAGGACGGGCAGCTCAATATTCCGGGGTATAGAATCTTCAGGCGAGACAGAGGGGGGTGTAAAAGGGGAGGGGGTGTCACAATATTAATCAAGGAGTCAATTACGGCTGTAAGGAGGGATGATATCTTAGCAGGTTCCTCTAATGAGGCCATATGGATAGAACTTAAAAACAAAATGGGGGCAAGCACTTTGCTGGGAGTGTACTATAGGCCCCCAAACAGTCAGGGGGAGATAGAGGAACAGATATGTAGGCAAATCTCAGAGAAGTGTAGAAATAATACGGCAATAACAGTAGGGGATTTCAACTTCCCCAATATTAGCTGGGATAGTCAGTGTGTGAAAGGCTTAGAGGGTGCGGAATTCT
This sequence comes from Squalus acanthias, assembly GCA_030390025.1. Classification (NCBI taxonomy): domain Eukaryota; kingdom Metazoa; phylum Chordata; class Chondrichthyes; order Squaliformes; family Squalidae; genus Squalus; species Squalus acanthias. The sequence continues at coordinate 51,323 of JASTWF010001807.1, read as the reverse complement.
TAAAGTGCATCCAGGAGAGCTTTTTGAGCCAGCATGTAGAAAGTCCTACAAGAGAGGGGGCGGTAGTAGACCTAATTCTAGGGACTGTAGCCGGGCAAGTGGTAGAAGTGTTAATAGGAGAACACTTTGGTGACAGTGACCATAATTCGGTGAGATTTAAGGTAGTCATGGAAAAGGACAAAGATGGACCGGAAATAAATGTTCTAAATTGGGGGAAGGCCGATTTTAATATGATAAGGCAGGATCTGGCTAAATTGGACTGGGATCAGCTACTTGTAGGAAAATCCACATCAGAGCAGTGGGAGTCTTTCAGAAAGGAAATAGAGAGAGTACAACGGCAACATGTTCCCGTAAAGGTCAAGGGTGGGACCAACAAGCCCAGGGAACCCTGACTGTCAAGGGATATACGAGAATGGATTAGGAAAAAAAGGGAGGCTTTTGGCAGATACAAAGGACTAAAAACAGTGGAAGCCCTGGAGGAGTATAGAAAGTGTACGGGGGTACTTAAAAAAGAAATTAGGAGAGTGAAGAGGGGGCATGAAATAACACTGGCGGGCAAAATAAAGGAAAATCCCAAGGTGTTTTATAAGTATATTAAGGGCAAGAGGATAACCAGGGAAAGAGTAGGGCCCATTAGGGACCAAAGTGGCAATCTGTGTGTAGAGCCAGAAGATGTAGGTGGGGTTTTAAATGGATATTTTGCATCTGTGTTCACTGTGGAGAAGGATGATGTAGGCATAGAAATCAGGCAGGGGGATTGTGATATACTTGAACAAATTAGTATTGAGAGGGAGGAGGTACTAGCGGTTTTAGCGGGCTTAAAAGTGGATAAATCCCCAGGCCCAGACAAGATGTATCCCAGGCTGCTGTGTGAGGCAAGGGAGGAGATTGCAGGGGCTCTGACACAAATTTTCAGAACCTCTCTGGCCACAGGGGAGGTGCCAGAGGACTGGAGAACAGCTAACGTAGTACCATTATTCAAGAAGGGTACATAGATACATAGATACATAGAAGATAGGAGCAGGAGTAGGCCATCCGGCCCTTCGAGCCTGCTCCGCCATTTAATGAGATCATGGCTGATCCTCCAATTCAGTATCCCGTCCCCGCCTTCTCTCCGTAACCCTTAACCCCTTTTGCCTGTAGAAATATATCTAATTCCCTCTTAAATATATTTAATGAGCTGGCGTACACTGCCCTCTGTGGCAATGAGTTCCACAGGTTCACCACCCTCTGAGTGAAGAAATTCCCCCTCATTTCTGTCCTAAATGGTTTAGCCCTTATCCTTAAATTATGTCCTCTAGTTCTGTTCTCACCCGCCAAGGGAAACATTCCTTCTGCATCTAGTCTGTCTAGACCTGTCAGAATTTTATACACTTCTATGAGGTCCCCTCTCAATCTTCTAAACTCCAGTGTGTACATCCCTAAACTACATAGTCTCTCCTCATAGTTCAATCCCGCCATTCCTGGTATCAGCCTGGTGAATCGCCGCTGCACCCCCTCCATGGCAAGAACATCTTTCCTCAGATGAGGCGACCAAAACTGTACACAGTACTCGAGGTGTGGTCTCACCAGTGCCCTGTACAGCTGCAGCAAGGTATCCCTGTTCCTGTATTCCAACCCTTTTGCTATGAAGGCCAGCATACCGTTTGCCTTCTTGACCGCCTGTTGCACCTGCATGCTCGCCTTCAGTGACTGGTGTACAAGAACACCCAGGTCTCTCTGTACTTCCCCCTCTCCCAATTTATTGCCATTTAAATAATAATTTGCCCTCCCGTTCCTGCACCCAAGGTGGATAACTTCGCACTTGTCCACATTATAGTGCATCTGCCATTTATCCGCCCAATCACCCAGTCTGTCCAAATCGCTCTGGAGCTTCCTGGTCTCCTCCTCTGAGCCCACCCCCCCTCCTAGTTTAGTGTCGTCTGCAAATTTGGAAATGCTGCATCCGACATAGTAGGGATAAACCAGGGAATTACAGGCCAGTGAGCCTAACATTAGTGGTAGGGAAATTATTGGAAAAAATTCTGAGGGACAGAATTAGTCTCCACTTGGAGAGGCAAGGATTAATCAAGGATAGTCAGCATGGCTTTGTCAGGGGGAGATCATGTCTGACCAATTTGATTGAATTTTTCGAGGGGGTGACTAGGTGTGCGGATGAGGGTAGTGCAGTTGATGTGGTCTACATGGACTTCAGTAAGGCTTTTGACAAAGTCCCGCATGGGAGACTGGTCAAGAAGGTAAGAGCCCATGGGATCCAGGGCAACTTGGCACATTGGATCCAAAATTGGCTTAGTGGCAGGAGGCAGAGGGTGATGGTCGAAGGTTGTTTTTATGACTGGAAGCCTGTGTCCAGTGATGTACTGCAGGGATCGGTGCTGGGTCCTTTGCTGTTTGTAGTGTACATTAATGATTTAGATATGAATGTAGGAGGTATGATCAGTAAGTTCGCAGATGACACGAAAATTGGTGGGGTGGTAAATAGCGAGGAGGGAAGCCTCAGGCTACAGGACGATATAGACGGGTTGGTCAGATGGGCAGAACAGTGGCAAATGGAATTTAATCCTGAAAAGTGTGAGGTGATGCATTTTGGGAGGACTAACAAGGCAAGGGAATACACAATGAATGGTAGGACCCTAGGAAGGACAGAGGATCAGAGGGACCTTGGTGTGCATGTACATAGATCTCTGAAGGCAGCAGGCCAGGTAGATAAGGTGGTTAAAAAGGCATATGGGTTACCTGCCTTCATTAGCCGAGGCATAGAATATAAGAGCAGGGAGGTTATGATGGAGCTGTACAAAACGCGAGTTAGGCCACAGCTGGAATACTGTGTGCTGTTCTGGTCGCCACACGGAAGGATGTGATTGCATTGGAGAGGGTGCAGAGGAGATTCACCAGGATGTTACCTGGGCTGGAGCGCTTCAGCTATGAAGAGAGACTGGACAGGCTGGGGTTGTTTTCCTTAGAGCAGAGAAGGCTGAGGGGGGACCTGATTGAGGTGTACAAAATTATGAGGGGCATAGATAGGGTAGATAGAAAGGAACTTTTCCCCTTAGTAGAACGATCAATAACCAGGGGGCATAGTTTCAAGGTAAGGGGCAGGAGGTTTAGAGGGGATTTGAGGAAAAACTTTTTCACCCAGAGGGTGGTTGGAATCTGGAACTCACTGCCTGAAAGGGTGGTAGAGGCAGGAACCCTCACAACATTCAAGCAGCATTTAGATGAGCACTTGAAACGCCATAGCAGACAAGGCTACGGACCAAGTGCTGGAAAATGGGATTAGAATAGACAGGGCTTGATGGCCGGCGCAGACACGATGGGCCGAAGGGCCTCTTTCTGTGCTGTATAACTCTATGACTCTATGAGGGGTGGGGGTCCCAGGGTGGGGAGCCACAGGAGGGGTGGGGGTCCCAGGGTGGGGAGCCCCAGGAGGGGTGGGGGTCCCGGGTGGGGAGCCCCAGGAGGGGTGGGGGTCCCGGGCGGGGCCCCGAGGTGCTGGTTTCCTGTGGCAGTCAGTAGCTGATCAATTTGCTCCTTGTCTTTCCCTCTCACAGACCATGACTGCTGATACCGTGGTCTGCACACGCCATTACGTCCGAAAATAAGACGGTGGATCGGCCAACGGAGCGGGGAAACCAACCGGAGCAAACAATGGCAGCCCAGCACCCAGAACCTGCACCCTGACCCCTGACCCCCTGACCTCGCGTCTGAACCAATTCACGGAGGGCCAGGGGATTCAGGGGCTGGGGGATTCAGGGACCGGAGACAACAGGGAACGGGGGATTCATGGGCCGGGGGGATTCAGGGGATGGGGGATTCAGGGGACGGGGGATACAGGAACTGGGGGATTCAGGGACTGGGGGATTCAGGGGCTGGGGGATTCAGGGGCTGGGGGATTCAGGGACTGGGGGATTCAGGGACCGGAGACAACAGGGAACGGGGGATTCAGGGGCCGGGGGGATTCAGGGGCTGGGGATTCAGGGGCTGGGGGATTCAGGGGCTGGGGGGATTCAGGGGCTGGGGGGATTCAGGGGCTGGGGGATTCAGGGGCCGGGGGGATTCAGGGGCTGGACACAACAGGGGACGGGGGATTCAGGGGCCGGGAGGATTCAGGGGCTGGGGGATTCAGGGGCTGGGGGATTCAGGGGCTGGGGGATTCAGGGGCTGGGGGATTCAGGGGCTGGGGGGATTCAGGGGCTGCGGGATTCAGGGGCTGGGGGACTCAGGGGCTGGGGATTCAGGGGCTGAGGGGATTCAGGGGATGGGGGATTCAGGGGCTGGGGGGATTCAGGGGCTGGGGGGATTCAGGGGCTGGGGGGGATTCAGGGGACGGGGGATTCAGGGGATGGGGGATTCAGGGGCTGGGGGGATTCAGGGGCTGGGGGGATTCAGGGGCTGGGGGGATTCAGGGGCTGGGGGGATTCAGGGGACGGGGGATTCAGGGGCTGGGGGGATTCAGGGGCTGGGGGATTCAGGGGACGGGGGATTCAGGGGCTGGGGGGATTCAGGGGACGGGGGATTCAGGGGCCGGGGGATTCAGGGGCTGGGGGGATTCAGGGGCTGGGGGGATTCAGGGGACGGGGGATTCAGGGGACGGGGGATTCAGGGGCCGGGGGATTCAGGGGCTGGGGGGATTCAGGGGCTGGGGGATTCAGGGACCGGAGACAACAGGGAACGGGGGATTCAGGGGACGGTGGATTCAGGGGCTGGGGGATTCAGGGGCTGGGGGGATTCAGGGGCTGGGGGGATTCAGGGGACGGGGGATTCAGGGGCTGGGGGGATTCAGGGGACGGGGGATTCAGGGGCTTGGGGATTCAAGGGCTGGGGGGATTCAGGGGCTGGGGGATTCAGGGGCTGGGGGGATTCAGGGGCTGGGGGGATTCAGGGGCTGGGGGGATTCAGGGGACGGGGGATTCAGGGGACGGGGGATTCGGGGGCTGGGGGGTTCAGGGGCCTGGGGGATTCAGGGGCTGGGGGATTCAGGGGACGGGGGATTCAGGGGCTGGGGGATTCAGGGGCTGGGGGATTCAGGGGCTGGGAGATTCAGGGGCCGGGTGATTCAGGGGCTGGGGGGATTCAGGGGCTGGGGGATTCAGGGGCTGGGGGATTCAGGGGACGGGGGATTCTGGGGCTGGGGGGATTCAGGGGCTGGGGGGATTCAGGGGCTGGGGGATTCAGGGGCTGGGGGATTCAGGGGCTGGGGGACAACAGTGGAAACAGGGCCGGGGGCAACTGTGCAGAGAACGTGATGGACACTATCTGTGATTGAACGTGTACATCAGCCATGGGTCAGTGAGATGGAGGGAGGGTGAGTGAGGGAGATGGAGGGAGGGTGAGTGAGGGAGATGGAGGGAGGGTGAGTGAGGGAGATGGAGGGAGGGTGAGTGAGGGAGATGGAGGGAGGGAGATGGAGGGAGGGTGAGTGAGGGAGGGTGAGTGAGGGAGATGGAGGGAGGGAGATGGAGGGAGGGTGAGTGAGGGAGGGTGAGTGAGGGAGATGGAGGGAGGGTGAGTGAGGGAGGGTGAGTGAGGGAGATGGAGGGAGGGTCAGTGGGGGAGATGGAGGGAGGGTGAGTGAGGGAGATGGAGTGAGGGAGATGGAGTGAGGGAGATGGAGTGAGGGTGAGTGAGGGAGATGGAGTGAGGGAGATGGAGGGAGGGTCAGTGGGGGAGATGGAGGGAGGGTCAGTGGGGGAGATGGAGGGAGGGTCAGTGGGGGAGATGGAGTGAGGGAGATGGAGGGAGGGAGATGGAGGGAGGGTCAGTGAGGGAGATGGAGGGAGGGTCAGTGGGGGAGATGGAGGGAGGGTCAGTGGGGGAGATGGAGTGAGGGAGATGGAGGGAGGGAGATGGAGGGAGGGTCAGTGAGGGAGATGGAGGGAGGGTCAGTGGGGGAGATGGAGGGAGGGAGATGGAGGGAGGGTCAGTGGGGGAGATGGAGGGAGGGTCAGTGGGGGAGATGGAGGGAGGGAGATGGAGGGAGGGTCAGTGGGGGAGATGGAGGGAGGGAGATGGAGGGAGGGTCAGTGGGGGAGATGGAGGGAGGAAGGGTCAGTGAGATGGGGGTGTGTTGGGGAGAGAGTTGGGGGCTCGGGGAGGGGCTCCCGTTTGGCCTCTGTAGAGTCAACGGATCCCATTTCCCCTTCTATCCACAATTCCCGTCGATCAGACAGACTCCGAAGAAATTCCCGCCTGAGAATGAATTTATAACGACTCCAGGTCCTCAGAAAAAGGCTACAAATTTCCAAATTCAGATCTCTTATGCTGCAGGGAATCATCCTGCTCGCTCTCATTCCCCGCTCTCCCGGGATGGACCCTATCAGAGCCTTCAGCTCTGGGCTGTGCTCCCAGGTAAACGGAGCAGACCCCGGGGATAGTCACACCCATACCTGGCTCGGACCCCTCCCCTCCCCTCCCTACCCCGTGAGCTACAGACCCGGCTATTCCCCAAAACTTTGCAACATTTGACGTTCTGAGAGTCGGAGCTGCCTTTGCCCCAGTCTGGGGATGGTTGGCGTGTCGCTGTGTCGGCAGTCCGTGTGTCTGTATTTACTTCATGTTCTGATCCTCCTGGGGTCTCTGAATAAATTCTGGAGCAGGCTTGGCTGCTCCTTCATTCCATCGCTCGCCTCTCGCTCTTTGACTTATTTTCCCTGGGCTCGAGAGTGGGAAATTAGGGGGTAAAGGAGCACAGAAATTGTGCTTTTATCAAATTGAAGCTAAACTTTTTTTATGAGTAAAAAAAAATACCAAGCATTGGCAGCAATGCTCCCACTAATTTTAAATTTGGGTGCACGGTTGATTTAACCATTCAAAGTTTTGCACATTGGAAAAGCTGATGCCTGGAGTTATAGGACCAGCAGACAGTTGCAAAGGCATGCAGCTTAGACAGGGCGTTGGCTGGCAGTCAACTACCAGTAGGTCACTGGCCCTCTCTCCCCCAAAAAGCTGTCGAGGCTGGGGGGTCAGTTGAAAATTGCAAAACTGAGGTTGCTAGAGTTTTGCTGGGTGCGGGTATCGGGGGTTACGGAGCCAAGGCGGGTAGATAGGGTTAAGATACAGATCAGCCGTGATCTGATTGAACGGTGGAGCAGGCTAGAAGGGGCTGAATGGGCCTCCTCCTGTTCCTATCGTCCCTGTTGTTAATGGGATTTTATGCGGCTGGGGACTGACTGACCAGATGGAACTGGAGTGTGTCTGAAAGGTATTTATTACAGGACACAGTGAACTGCAATCTGAGTGCCGACACTAAAAGGGGAACTTGGTGCAAGGGGGAGGAGGTGCTAAGTAATTTAAACCGAGGGACATTAAAAGGGGAATACTTTTACCGAGAGGTAAGCAAACTACTATCTACACTCTAACTATATAGTTGATTAAGGGGCTAATTAATAAATAAATAACTGTTATATAAATATTAAATAAATAAATAAACATAGAGTCAAAATGGCAGCACAGAAAGTGTATCGGGACTGTAGTGTGTGGACAGCGAGGCTGTCACGGATTGCCACATCTGCAGGAAATGTCTCTGGCTTGACTCACTCTGGCTGTGACTGAAGAATTTCCGGCTAGTTTACTCCAGAACTCAATCACACCAAGTCGAGAGAGGCAGATGCCCAGATGCAGGGAGGGGAGAGTGTGACTGTCAGTCAGCAGGGTAAGGGGAACTAGATAAGGAGGTCCCGCATATACTGGTCCTGTCCCAACAGGTGCGCGGTACTTGCTACCTGTGAAGATAAGGATGAAGAATGCAGGGAGGATGGCCAGAATGCTAACCATGGCACAGCAGGAAGAGCAGAATAGAAAGGTTATAGTCATAGAGGAATCGATAATAAGGGGGATAGATAGCGTCCTCTGCAGTCACGACCGAGAGTCCAGAAAGAAAGACTTGCATTTCTAAAGCGACTTTCACAACCACCTAGACGTCTCAAAGAGCTTTACAGCCAATTAAGTACTTTTTGAAGTGGAGTCATTGTTGTAATGTAGGAAACGCAGCAGCCAATTTGCACACAGCAAGCTCCCACAAACAGCAATGTGATAATGACCAGATCATCTGTTTTTGTTATGTTGATTGAGGGATAAATATTGGCCAGGACACCTGGGAGAACTCCCCTGCTCTTCTTCGAAATAGTGCCATGGGATCTTTTACGTCCACCTGAGAGAGCGGACGGGGCTTCGGTTTAACGTCTCATCTGAAAGACGGCCCCTCCGACAGTGCAACACTCCCCTGGAGTGTCAGTCCTAGCTTTATGTGCTCAAGTCCCTGGAGTGGGACTTGAACCCACAAACCTTCTGACTCAGAGGCGAGTGTGCTACCCACTGAGCCACAGCTGATACTGCTTGCGTTGCCTACCCGGTGCAAAGGTAAAGGATATCTCGGAGCAACTGGAGAGGAACTTGGAAAGGGAGGGGGGAAGACCGAGTTGCCATGGTTCATGTTGGGACCAATGACATAGGGAAGAACAGGGAGGAGATCCCAGCAATGGGAGGTAGGAGCTAAATTAAAAAGCAAGACCCCATGGGTGGTCATTACCCGAGCCATGTGCTAACTGGCACAGGTCAAACGGGTGAATGCGTGGCTGAAAGATTGGTGTGGGCAGGAGCGGTTCCATTCCAGGGGACACTGGCACCAGTACTGGGACACAAAGGAGCTGTGATGGGCAGCGCCTGAACCGGGCTGGGTCCTGGGTCCTAGCGGAATGGATGTATTGGGCTGTAGAAAGGACTTTAAACCAATAAGGGGAGGGGAGTTCAGCTAGTAATGATGGTAAAACTGATAACAACTTAAAGATGAGGAGATGGGAGGAGAGCAAAGGTCAGAGTGCAAAAAGAGATATGAAAAATCCAAGTTCAGATAATATAATAATTAATAAAATGCCTGATTTAAATAAATGAAGAAATGTTAAATCGTAAGAAAAAGTGGGAAAAGTTAAAAACTGTGAGAAAAAGACCATCTGGGTATATGGGCAGCGTGAGGACTGTTCACGAAATCAGAGTTCATTACAAAGTGCATGTAGCACGATGAATAAATCAAGAGAATTAGAAGCACAGATTCAGCACAGGGTATGACGTAGAGGGTCCTCGCTGAGACCCTTCCCTCACTGAGACCCTTCACTCACTGAGACCCTTCACTCACTGAGACCCTTCACTCACTGAGACCCTTCACTCACTGAGACCCTTCACTCACTGAGACCCTTCACTGAGACCCTTCCCTCACTGAGACCCTTCCCTCACTGAGACCCTTCACTCACTGAGACCCTTCACTCACTGAGACCCTTCACTGAGACCCTTCCCTCACTGAGACCCTTCACTCACTGAGACCCTTCACTCACTGAGACCCTTCACTGAGACCCTTCCCTCACTGAGACCCTTCCCTCACTGAGACCCTTCCCTCACTGAGACCCTTCCCTCACTGAGACCCTTCCCTCACTGAGACCCTTCACTGAGACTCTTCCCTCACTGAGACCCTTCACTGAGACCCTTCCCTCACTGAGACCCTTCCCTCACTGAGACCCTTCACTCACTGAGACCCTTCACTCACTGAGACCCTTCACTCACTGAGACCCTTCACTCACTGAGACCCTTCACTCACTGAGACCCTTCCCTCACTGAGACCCTTCACTCACTGAGACCCTTCACTCACTGAGACCCTTCACTCACTGAGACCCTTCACTGAGACCCTTCCCTCACTGAGACCCTTCCCTCACTGAGACCCTTCACTCACTGAGACCCTTCACTCACTGAGACCCTTCACTGAGACCCTTCCCTCACTGAGACCCTTCCCTCACTGAGACCCTTCACTGAGACCCTTCACTCACTGAGACCCTTCCCTCACTGAGACCCTTCACTGAGACTCTTCCCTCACTGAGACCCTTCACTGAGACCCTTCCCTCACTGAGACCCTTCCCTCACTGAGACCCTTCACTGAGACCCTTCCCTCACTGAGACCCTTCCCTCACTGAGACCCTTCCCTCACTGAGACCCTTCACTGAGACTCTTCCCTCACTGAGACCCTTCCCTCACTGAGACCCTTCACTGAGACCCTTCCCTCACTGAGACCCTTCACTGAGACTCTTCCCTCACTGAGACCCTTCACTGAGACCCTTCCCTCACTGAGACCCTTCCCTCACTGAGACCCTTCACTGAGACCCTTCCCTCACTGAGACCCTTCCCTCACTGAGACCCTTCACTCACTGAGACCCTTCACTGAGACTCTTCCCTCACTGAGACCCTTCACTGAGACCCTTCACTGAGACCCTTCACTGAGACCCTTCACTCACTGAGACTCTTCCCTCACTGAGACCCTTCCCTCACTGAGACCCTTCCCTCACTGAGTTCCCTTCCCTCACTGAGAACCTTCCCTCGCTGAGACCCTTCCCTCACTGAGACCCTTCACTGAGACCCTTCCCTCACTGAGACCCTTCACTCACTGAGACCCTTCACTCACTGAGACCCTTCACTCACTGAGACCCTTCACTCACTGAGACCCTTCACTCACTGAGACCCTTCACTCACTGAGACCCTTCACTCACTGAGACCCTTCACTGAGACCCTTCCCTCACTGAGACCCCTCACTGAGACTCTTCCCTCACTGAGACCCTTCCCTCACTGAGACCCTTCCCTCACTGAGACCCTTCCCTCACTGAGACCCTTCCCTCACTGAGACCCTTCACTGAGACCCTTCCCTCACTGAGACCCTTCCCTCACTGAGACCCTTCCCTCACTGAGACCCTTCCCTCACTGAGACCCTTCACTGAGACCCTTCACTGAAACCCTTCACTGAGACCCTTCCCTCACTGAGACCCTTCACTCACTGAGACCCTTCCCTCACTGAGACCCTTCCCTCACTGAGACCCTTCCCTCACTGAGACCCTTCCCTCACTGAGACCCTTCCCTCACTGAGACCCTTCCCTCACTGAGACCCTTCACTGAGACCCTTCCCTCACTGAGACCCTTCCCTCACTGAGACCCTTCCCTCACTGAGAACCTTCCCTCACTGAGACCCTTCCCTCACTGAGACCCTTCACTGAGACCCTTCCCTCACTGAAACCCTTCACTGAGACCCTTCCCTCACTGAGACCCTTCCCTCGCTGAGACCCTTCACTCACTGAGACCCTTCACTCACTGAGACCCTTCCCTCACTGAGACCCTTCCCTCACTGAGACCCTTCCCTCACTGAGACCCTTCCCTCACTGAGACCCTTCCCTCACTGAGACCCTTCCCTCACTGAGACCCTTCCCTCACTGAGACCCTTCCCTCACTGAGACCCTTCCCTCACTGAGACCCTTCCCTCACTGAGACTCTTCCCTCACTGAGACCCTTCCCTCACTGAGACCCTTCCCTCACTGAGACCCTTCCCTCACTGAGACTTTTCCCTCACTGAGACCCTTCCCTCACTGAGACCCTTCCCTCACTGAGACCCTTCACTGAGACCCTTCCCTCACTGAAACCCTTCACTGAGACCCTTCCCTCACTGAGACCCTTCCCTCACTGAGACCCCTCCCTCACTGAGACCCTTCACTGAGACCCTTCCCTCACTGAGACCCTTCCCTCACTGAGACCGTTCCCTCACTCTGGGTAGAATGAAGAGACAGCAGCGTTGTGGGGTTGTCGACAGACCTCCTGACAGCAGTGGTGTAGTAGCAGGATGGATAAATCCTGGGATCTGAGAAACTTGTAGCAGAAGCTAAGCAGTTATAACGGGAGGTTTTAATTTTCTCAGACTGGGAGAAGCAAAATAGCTCAAGTGGTGGAGCAATGAATTTCTAGAGCGTAACTCGGACAGCTTTTGAACTAACAACGGAACAGGCCCTACTCGGTTGAGTAATGAGTGATGAGCCAGAATGAATCTGACAGTGAGGGAGCACCTTGCAAACAGTGAGCATAATACGCTCGAGCTTGACATCAAGTTCAAGAAGGAGAAAGAGCACACATGAACCAAAGTTTTAATCTTAAGTAAGGCTGCCTTCAAAGGAATGAGATGCAAACTGAACATGTTTGCCTGTTAACAGCTCTGCCCAGTTTAACAAACAGAAAACAGTGGGAGGTATTTAGTACAATATAAGGCCCTAAAGAGAAAATGTTCCACCTGTAAAGTCAAGCACATCCTGGTCAACACATGTGAGTTAAGACAAAGTATTAAACTAAACGCAACAGATTACACAAACGCCTGGGAAAGTGGGAGGAGGAGGCTCCATGAATATCCCCATCCTCAATGATGGTGGAGCCCAGCATGAGTGCAAAAGACAAGGCTGAAGCGTTTGCAACCATCTTCAGCCAGAAGTGCCGAGTGGATGATCCATATCAGCCTCCTCCTGAGGTCCCCACCATCACAGAAGCCAGTCTTCAGCCAATTCAATTCACTCCACGTGATATCAAGCAACGGCTGAGCGCACTGGATACAGCAAAGGCTATGGGCCCCGACAACATCCCGGCTATCGGGCTGAAGACTTGTGCTCCAGAACTAGCTGCACCTCTAGCCAAGCTGTTCCAGTACAGCCACAACACTGGCATCTATCTGACAATGTGTAAAATTGTCCAGGTATGTCCTGTCCACAAAAGCAGGACAAATCCAATCCGGCCAATTACCGCTCAATCATCAGCAAAGTGATGGAAGGTGTCATCGACAGTGCTATCAAGCGGCACTTACTCACCAATAACCTGCTCACCGATGCTCAGTTTGGGTTCCGCCAGGACCACTTGGCTCCAGACCTCTTTACAGCCTTGGTGCAAACGTGGCAAATGAATTTCAACACAGATAAATGTGAGGTATTACATTTTTGTAGGAAGAATAGGGAGGTCACTTATTACTTGGAGGGTGCGAGTCTGGGTGGGGTAGAGGAACAAAGGGATCTCGGAGTACAAATACACAAATCACTAAAAGTTGCGACACAGGTTAGCCATAAAAAAAGAATAGTCCAACAGCTTTATTTGAAATCACAAGCTTTCGGAGCGCTGCTCCTTTGTCAGGTGACTTCACCTGACGAAGGGGCAGCAGCTCCGAAAGCTTGTGATTTCAAATAAAGCTGTTGGACTATAACCTGGTGTTGTGCGACTTCTCACATTTGTCCACCCCAGTCTCCGCATCATAAAAAAAGAAAAATGAGAAGTCGCACAACACCAGGTTATAGTCCAATAGATTTATTTAAAATTACAAGCTTTCGGAGCTATCGCCCCTTCGTCAGGTAAAGTTACAATGAGTGAATCTACAAAAGTTCACAGAATATAAACACAGAAACTGCAGAGATACAATCTTTCAGGGAAGGTGTCCTTACATCAAAGACACACCAAGAGCACAGCCAAGACAATGAGATGTGTCTCAGGGGGTCCAACGTGTCAAATCCTGCTGTCTGCAGTGTTTTTTTTGGGGTTTGTTTTTTGTGTTTGTTTTTTAAAAAACTGGAAAGACAGGCAACGATGTCGAATCACGTTCTGTAGCGTGACATGAACCCGATATCCCTATTGAGGCCGTCCTCATGAGTGCGGAACTTGGCTATCAGTTTCTGCTCGATGATTTTGCGTTGTCGTGTATCTCGAAGGCCGCCTTGGAGAACGCTAACCCGCAGATCCGAGGCTGAATGTCCTTGACTGCTGAAGTGTTTCCCGACTGGGAGGGAACAATCCTGCCTGCCGATTGTTGCGCGGTGTCCGTTCATACGTTGTCTCAGTGTCTGCATGGTCTCGCCGATGTACCATGCTCTGGAGCATCCTTTCCTGCAACGTATCAGGTAGACAACGTTGGCCGAGTCACATGAGTATGTACCATGTACCTGGTGGGTAGTATCCTCACGTGTGATGACGGTATCTGTGTCCATGATCTGGCATGTCTTGCAGAGGTTGCCGTGGCAGGGTTGTGTGGTGTCATGGTCGCTGTTCTCCTGACAGCTGGGTAATTTGCTGCGAACGATGGTACTTTTGAGGTTAGGCGGCTGCTTGAAGGCGAGTAGTGGAGGCGTGGGGATGGCCTTAGCAAGGTGTTCGTCGTCATCGATGACATGTTGAAGGCTGCGAAGAACATGGCGTAGTTTCTCCGCTCCGGGGAAGTACTGGACGACGTAGGGTACTCTGTTGGTTGTGTCCCGTGTTTGCCTTCTAAGGAGGTCTATGCGGTTTTTCGCTGTGGCCCGTCGGAACTGTCGATCGACGAGTCGAGCGTCATATCCCGTTCTTACGAGGGCGTCTTTCAGTGTCCGTAGGTGTCCATCGCGTTCCTCCTCGTCTGAGCAGATCCTGTGTATTCGCAGGGCTTGTCCATAGGGGATGGCTTCTTTAACGTGGTTAGGGTGGAAGCTGGAGAAGTGAAGTATCGTGAGGTTGTCCGTGGGCTTGCGGTAGAGTGAAGTGCTGAGGCATCCGTCTTTGATGGAGATTCGTGTGTCCAAGAATGAAACCGATTCTGAGGAGTAGTCCATGGTGAGTTTGATGGTGGGATGGAACCTGTTGATGTTATCGTGTAGTCCTTTCAGTGATCCTTTGCCGTGGGTCCAAAGGAAGAAGATGTCGTCGATGTATCTGGTGTACAGCGTTGGTTGGAGGTCCTGTGCAGCGAAGAAGTCTTGCTCGAACTTGTGCATGAAGATGTTGGTGTATTGGGGTGCGAATTTGGTCCCCATGGCTGTTCCGTGTGTTTGGGTAAAAAACTGGTTGTCGAAGGTGAAGACATTGTGGTCAAGGATGAAGCGGATGAGTTGTAGGATGGCGTCTGGAGATTGGCTGTTGTTGGTGTTGAGTACTGAGGCTGTCGCAGCGATGCCGTCATCGTGGGGGATACTGGTGTAGAGTGCCGATACGTCCATCGTGGCGAGGAGTGAGGGTATACATATCAGGAAAGGATGAACAGGCTCGGTTTCTTCTCTTGAAAAAAGAAGGCTGAGGGGTGACCTAATAGAGATCTTTAAAATTATGAAAGGTTTTGATAGAGTGAGTACAGAGAGAATGTTTCCACTTGTGGGGAAGAGCATAACTAGAGGCCATCAATATAAGATAATCACCAAGAAATCCAATCAGGAATTCAGCAGAAACTTCTTTACCCAGAGAGTGGTGAGAATGTGGAACTCGCTACCACAGGGAGTGGTTGAAGCGAATAGTATAGATGCATTTAAGGGGAGGCTGGACAAGCATATGAGGGAGGAGGGAATAGAGGGTTATGCTGATAGAGTTAGATGAGGAAAGATGGGAGGAGGCTCAAGTGGAGCATAAACGCCGGCATGGACTGGTTAGGCCGAAAGGCCTGTTTCTGTGCCGTATATCCTGTGTAATCCTCTGTGGACAAAAGAGCTGAATTCCAGAGGTGAGGTCAGAGTGACTGCCCTTGACATCAAGGCAGAATTTGACCGAGTGTGGCATCAAGGAGCCCTAGTAAAACTGAAGTCAATGGGGATCGGAGGAAAACTCTCCACTGTCTAGAGTTATACCTAACAAAGGAAGATGGTGGTGCTTGTTGGAGGCCAATCATCTCAGCCCCAGGACATCGTTGCAGGAATTCCTCAGGGCAGTGTCCGAGGCCCAACCATCTTCAGCTGCTTCATCAATGACCTTCCCTCCATCATAAAGTCAGAAGTGGGCATTTCCCTGATGACTGCACAGTGTTCAGCGCCATTCACAACTCCTCAGATAATGAAGCTGTCCATGCCCGCATACAGCAAGACCTGGACAACATTCAGGCTTAGGCTGATAAGTGGTAAGTAAGATAAGCGGCCTTCACTAACTAGCAGGCCAAGGGCAGCAGGCACATGGGAAAACCACCACCTCCAACTTCCCCTCCAAGTCACACACAATTCTGAGGTGGAAATATATCGCCGTTCCTTCATCGTCGCTGGGTCAAAATCCTGGAACTCCCTCCCTAACAACACTGTGGGAGTACATTCACCACACGGACTGCAGCGGTTCAAGGAGAAGGCACACCACCACCTTCCCAAGGGCAACTAGGAATGGGCAATAAATGCTGGCCTTGCCATTGCTGTCCACATCCTGAGAGATAATTTTCTAAAACTGTGTTCACTCTGTTTTTCTATACATAAAGCACCCGAACCCCTCGATTAGATTCCAGCCTGTAACTCATTCCCGGGTATCCGTTATTCTATATATAAACCCCCCGAACCCCTCGATTAGATTCCAGCCTGTAACTCACTCCCGGGTATCCGTTATTCTACATATAAACCCCCCGAACCCCTCGATTAGATTCCAGCCTGTAACTCACTCCCGGGTATCCGTTATTCTACATATAAACCCCTTAACCCCTCGATTAGATTCCAGCCTGTAACTCATTCCCGGGTATCCGTTATTCTATATATAAACCCCCCGAACCCCTCGATTAGATTCCAGCCTGTAACTCACTCCCGGGTATCCGTTATTCTATATATAAACCCCCCGAACCCCTCGATTAGATTCCAGCCTGTAACTCACTCCCGGGTATCCGTTATTCTACATATAAACCCCTTAACCCCTCGATTAGATTCCAGCCTGTAACTCACTCCCGGGTATCCGTTATTCTATATATAAACCCCCGCGAACCCTCGATTAGATTCCAGCCTGTAACTCACTCCCGGGTATCCGTTATTCTATATATAAACCCCCCGAACCCCTCGATTAGATTCCAGCCTGTAACTCACTCCCGGGTATCCGTTATTCTATATATAAACCCCCCTAACCCCTCGATTAGATTCCAGCCGGTAACTCACACCCAGGTATTCGTTATTCTATCTATAAACCACCCGAACCCCTTCGATTAGATTCCAGCCTGTAACTCACTCCCAGGTATCCGTTATTCTATATATAAACCACCCGAACCCCTCGATTAGATTCCAGCCTGTAACTCACTCCCGGGTATCGTTATTCTATATATAAACCACCCGAACCCCTCGATTAGATTCCAGCCTGTAACTCACTCCCGAGTATCCGTTATTCTATATATAAACCCCCGAACCCATCGATTAGATTCCAGCCTGTAACTCACTCCCAGGTATCGTTATTCTATATATAAACCCTCCTGAACCCCTCGATTAGATTCCAGCCTGTAACTCACTCCCGGGTATCCGTTATTCTATATATAAACCTCCCGAACCCCTCGATTAGATTCCAGCCTGTAACTCACTCCCGAGTATCGTTATTCTATATATAAACCCCCGAACCCCTCGATTAGATTCCAGCCTGTAACTCACTCCGGGTATCGTTATTCTATATATAAACCCCCCGAACCCCTCGATTAGATTCCAGCCTGTAACTCACTCCCGGTATCCGTTATTCTATATATAAACCACCCGAACCCCTCGATTAGATTCCAGCCTGTAACTCACTCCCGGGTATCTGTTATTCTATATATAAACCCCCCCGAACCCCTCGATTAGATTCCAGGCCTGTAACTCACTCCCGGGTATCCGTTATTCTATATATAAACCCCCTCCGAACCCCTCGATTAGATTCCAGCCTGTAACTCACTCCCGGGTATCCGTTATTCTATATATCAACCCCCGAACCCCTCGAATAAGATTCCAGCCTGTAACTCACTCCCGGGTATCCTTTATTCTATATATAAACCCCCCGAACCCCTCGATTAGATTCCAGCCTGTAACTCACTCCCGGGTATCCGTTATTCTATATATAAACCCCCCGAACCCCTCGATTAGATTCCAGCCTGTAACTCACTCCCGGGGATCGTTATTCTATATATAACCCCCCCTAACCCCTCGATTAGATTCCAGCCTGTAACTCACTCCCGGGTATCCGTTATTCTATATATAAACCCCTCGAACCCCTCGATTAGATTCCAGCCTGTAACTCACTCCCGGGTATCCGTTATTCTATATATAAACCCCCCGAAACCCCTCGATTAGATTACAGGCTGTAACTCACTCCCGGGTATCTGTTATTCTGTATATAAACCCCCGAACCCCTCGATTAGATTCCAGCCTGTAACTCACTCCCGGGTATCCTGTTATTCTATATATAAACCCCCCGAACCCCTCGATAAGATTCCAGCCTGTAACTCACTCCCGGGTATCCATTATTCTATATATAAACCCTCCCGAACCCCTCGATTAGATTCCAGCCTGTAACTCACTCCCGGGGATCTGTTATTCTATATATAACCCCCCCGAACCCCTCGATTAGATTCCAGCCTGTAACTCACTCCTGGGTATCCATTATTCTATATATAAACCCCCCGAACCCATCGATTAGATTCCAGCCTGTAACTCACTCCCGGGTATCTGTTATTCTATATATAAACCCCCGAACCCCTCGATAAGATTCCAGCCTGTAACTCACTCCCGGGTATCTGTTATTCTATATATAAACCCCCCCGAACCCCTTGATGAGATTCCAGCCTGTAACTCAGTCCCGGGTATCCGTTATTCTATATATAAACCCCCCGAACCCCTCGATTAGATTCCAGTCTGTAACTCACTCCCGGGTATCCGTTATTCTATATATAAAACCCCCCAACCCCTCGATTAGATTCCAGCCTGTAACTCACTCTCGAGTATCCGTTATTCTATATATAAACCCCCAGAACCCCTCGATTAGATTCCAGCCTGTAACTCACTCCTGGGTATTCGTTATTCTATCTATAAACCCCCGAACCCCTCGATTAGATTCCAGCCTGTAACTCACTCCCGAGTATCCGTTATTCTATCTATAAACCACCCGAACCCCTCGATTAGATTCCAGCCTGTAACTCACTCCCGGGTATCCGTTATTCTATATATAAACCCCCCCGAACCCCTCGATTAGATTCCAGGCTGTAACTCACTCGCGGGTATCCGTTATTCTATATATAAACCCACCCCCACCCCCAACCCCTCGATTAGATTCCAGCCTGTATCTCACTCCCGAGTATCCGTTATTCTATATATCAACCCCCGAACCCCTCAATAAGATTCCAGCCTGTAACTCACTCCCGGGTATCCATTATTCTATATATAAACCCCCCCGAACCCCTCGATTAGATTCCAGCCTGTAACTCACTCCCGGGTATCCGTTATTCTATATATAAACCCCCCCGAACCCCTCGATTAGATTCCAGGCTGTAACTCACTCCCGGGTATCCGTTATTCTATATATAAACCCACCCCCACCCCCAACCCCTCGATTAGATTCCAGCCTGTATCTCACTCCCGAGTATCCGTTATTCTATATATAAACCCCCGAACCCCTCAATAAGATTCCAGCCTGTAACTCACTCCCGGGTATCCATTATTCTATATATAAACCCCGCCGAACCCCTCGATTAGATTCCAGCCTGTAACTCACTCCCGGGGATCTGTTATTCTATATATAACCCCCCCTAACCCCTCAATTAGATTCCAGCCTGTAACTCACTCCCGGGTATCCGTTATTCTATATATAAACCCCTCGAACCCCTCGATTAGATTCCAGCCTGTAACTCACTCCCGGGTATCCGTTATTCTATATATAAACCCCCCAAACCCCTCGATTAGATTACAGGCTGTAACTCACTCCCGGGTATCTGTTATTCTGTATATAAAACCCCCGAACCCCTCGATTAGATTCCAGCCTGTAACTCATTCCCGGGTATCCGTTATTCTATATATAAACCCCCCGAACCCCTCGATTAGATTCCAGCCTGTAACTCATTCCCGGGTATCCGTTATTCTATATATAAACCCCCCGAACCCCTCGATTAGATTCCAGCCTGTAACTCACTCCCGGGTATCCGTTATTCTACATATAAACCCCTTAACCCCTCGATTAGATTCCAGCCTGTAACTCACTCCCGGGTATCCGTTATTCTATATATAAACCCCCCGAACTCATCGATTAGTTTCCAGCCTGTAACTCACTCCCGTGTATCCGTTATTCTATATATAAACCCCCCAAACCTCTCGATTAGATTCTAGCCGGTAACTCACACCCGGATATCTGTTATTCTGTATATAAAACCCCCGAACCCATCGATAAGATTCCAGCCTGTAACTCACTCCCAGATATTCGTTATTCTATATATAAACCTCCTGAACCCCTCGATTAGATTCCAGCCTGTAACTCACTCCCGGGTATCCGTTATTCTATATATAAACCTCCCGAACCCCTCGATTAGATTCCAGCCTGTAACTCACTCCCAGGTATTCGTTATTCTATCTATAAACCACCCGAACCCCTCGATTAGATTCCAGCCTGTAACTCACTCCTGGGTATTCGTTATTCTATCTATAAACCACCCGAACCCCTCGATTAGATTCCAGCCTGTAACTCACTCCCGAGTATCCGTTATTCTATCTATAAACCACCCGAACCCCTCGATTAGATTCCAGCCTGTAACTCACTCCCGGGTATCCGTTATTCTATATATAAACCCCCCCGAACCCCTCGATTAGATTCCAGGCTGTAACTCACTCGCGGGTATCCGTTATTCTATATATAAACCCCCCCACCCCAACCCCTCGATTAGATTCCAGCCTGTATCTCACTCCCGAGTATCCGTTATTCTATATATCAACCCCCGAACCCCTCAATAAGATTCCAGCCTGTAACTCACTCCGGGTATCCATTATTCTATATATAAACCCCCCGAACCCCTCGATTAGATTCCAGCCTGTAACTCACTCCCGGGTATCCGTTATTCTATATATAAACCCCCCGAACCCCTCGATTAGATTCCAGCCTGTAACTCACTCCCGGGGATCTGTTATTCTATATATAACCCCCCCTAACCCCTCAATTAGATTCCAGCCTGTAACTCACTCCGGGTATCCGTTATTCTATATATAAACCCCTCGAACCCCTCGATTAGATTCCAGCCTGTAACTCACTCCCGGGTATCCGTTATTCTATATATAAACCCCCCAAACCCCTCGATTAGATTACAGGCTGTAACTCACTCCCGGGTATCTGTTATTCTGTATATAAAACCCCCGAACCCCTCGATTAGATTCTAGCCTGTAACTCACACCCGAATATCTGTTATTCTGTATATAAACCCCCCGAACCCATCGATAAGATTCCAGCCTGTAACTCACTCCCGGGTATCCATTATTCTATATATAAACCCTCCCGAACCCCTCGATTAGATTCCAGCCTGTAACTCACGCCCGGGGATCTGTTATTCTATATATAACCCCCCCGAACCCCTCGATTAGATTCCAGCCTGTAACTCACTCCTGGGTATCCATTATTCTATATATAAACCCCCCGAACCCATCGATTAGATTCCAGCCTGTAACTCACTCCCGGGTATCTGTTATTCTATATATCAACCCCCGAACCCCTCGATAAGATTCCAGCCTGTAACTCACTCCCGGGTATCTGTTATTCTATATATAAACCCCCCGAACCCCTCGATGAGATTCCAGCCTGTAACTCAGTCCCGGGTATCCGTTATTCTATATATAAACCCCCCGAACCCCTCGATTAGATTCCAGTCTGTAACTCACTCCCGGGTATCCGTTATTCTATATATAAAACCCCCCAACCCCTCGATTAGATTCCAGCCTGTAACTCACTCTCGAGTATCCGTTATTCTGTATATAAACCCCCAGAACCCCTCGATTAGATTCCAGCCTGTAACTCACTCCCGGGTATCCGTTATTCTATATATAAACCCCCAGAACCCTCGACTAGATTCCAGCCTGTAACTCACTCCCGGGTATCCGTTATTCTATATATAAACCCCCCGAACCCCTCGATTAGATTCCAGCCTGTAACTCACTCCCGGGTATCCGTTATTCTATATATAAACCCCCAGAACCCCTCGACTAGAATCCAGCCTGTAACTCACTCCCGGGTATCCTTTATTCTATATATAAACCCCCCGAACCCCTCGATTAGATTCTAGGCTGTAACTCACTCCCGGGTATCCGTTATTCTATATATAAACCCCCCGAACCCCTCGATTAGATTCCAGCCTGTAACTCACTCCCGGGTATCTGTTATTCTATATATAAACCCCCCGAACCCCTCGATTAGATTCCAGGCTGTAACTCACTCCTGGGTATCCGTTATTCTATATATAAACCCCCCGAACCCCTCGATTAGATTCCAGCCTGTAACTCACTCCCGGGTATCCGTTATTCTATATATAAACCCCCCGAACCCCTCGATTAGATTCCAGCCTGTATCCGAGTCCAGTGTTTATATACATTGATCAGACGATGGGATCAGGATCTGTGTATTTCAGGCACTGAAACTGGGTCGAGGCTCAGTTACAGTTCAAGCCCACCCCCAACACCTTGGGCTCTGTTCCTTGCTGCTTTCAGGAGGGTCCCAGGCCTGTTGGAAATGCCGATCCTGTGGAACTATAGAAAGGACGGGGTTAAAGGCAGGGCAGCGTGCGAATGCTGCGGATTCCTTGGGGGGCCTTGTGACAGCCCTGCCCCTCTCACCTCCCGGGGCACCATGTAAATCTTACAGCAATGTTTAGCCAGCGTGATTGCCCCTCCCAGCATGTAGCCCAGTGATGGATGGGCAGGCTGAATCCCACCTTCACCACACAATACAGCTGGACATCCACAGCTGCCTGTAATGGATGGGAGGCCACCCCCAGGGGTCAAACCTTGAGCTGGGCCGGTTAGTGCACGAGATCTCCCCGGGACAAAGAGAGCCAACATTAA
The DNA here is from genome assembly GCA_030390025.1 of Squalus acanthias. Taxonomy (NCBI): domain Eukaryota; kingdom Metazoa; phylum Chordata; class Chondrichthyes; order Squaliformes; family Squalidae; genus Squalus; species Squalus acanthias. The sequence continues at coordinate 28,764 of JASTWF010001807.1, read as the reverse complement.
TCGGCCTGGCTTCACAAGTAAAGCCTCGCGCACATTCCCAGTCTGACCCGGGAGAGCTCAGTCCCACACATATTCCCAGTCTGACCCGGGAGAGCTCAGTCCCACACACATTCCCAGTCTGACCCGGGATATCCTCAGTCCCACACACATTCCCAGTCTGACCCGGGATATCCTCAGTCCCACACATATTCCCAGTCTGACCCGGGAGAGCTCAGTCCCACACACATTCCCAGTCTGACCCGGGATATCCTCAGTCCCACACACATTCCCAGTCTGACCCGGGAGAGCTCAGTCCCACACACATTCCCAGTCTGACCCGGGAGAGCTCAGTCCCACACACACATTCCCAGTCTGACCCGGGAGAGCTCAGTCCCACACACACATTCCCAGTCTGACCCGGGAGAGCTCAGTCCCACACATATTCCCAGTCTGACCCGGGAGAGCTCAGTCCCACACACACATTCCCAGTCTGACCCGGGATATCCTCAGTCCCACACACATTCCCAGTCTGACCCGGGAGAGCTCAGTCCCACACATATTCCCAGTCTGACCCGGGATATCCTCAGTCCCACACATTCCCAGTCTGACCCGGGAGAGCTCAGTCCCACACACACATTCCCAGTCTGACCCGGGATATCCTCAGTCCCACGCACATTCCCAGTCTGACCCGGGAGAGCTCAGTCCCACGCACATTCCCAGTCTGACCCGGGAGAGCTCAGTCCCACGCACATTCCCAGTCTGACCCGGGCGAGCTCAGTCCCACACACACATTCCCAGTCTGACCTGGGATATCCTCAGTCCCACACATATTCCCAGTCTGACCCGGGATATCCTCAGTCCCACACATTCCCAGTCTGACCCGGGAGAGCTCAGTCCCACGCACATTCCCAGTCTGACCCGGGAGAGCTCAGTCCCACACATATTCCCAGTCTGACCCGGGAGAGCTCAGTCCCACACACACATTCCCAGTCTGACCCGGGAGAGCTCAGTCCCACACACACATTCCCAGTCTGACCCGGGATATCCTCAGTCCCACGCACATTCCCAGTCTGACCCGGGCGAGCTCAGTCCCACACACATTCCCAGTCTGACCCGGGATATCCTCAGTCCCACGCACATTCCCAGTCTGACCCGGGCGAGCTCAGTCCCACACACATTCCCAGTCTGACCCGGGATATCCTCAGTCCCACGCACATTCCCAGTCTGACCCGGGAGAGCTCAGTCCCACGCACATTCCCAGTCTGACCCGGGCGAGCTCAGTCCCACACACACATTCCCAGTCTGACCTGGGATATCCTCAGTCCCACACATATTCCCAGTCTGACCCGGGATATCCTCAGTCCCACACATTCCCAGTCTGACCCGGGAGAGCTCAGTCCCACACACACATTCCCAGTCTGACCCGGGATATCCTCAGTCCCACGCACATTCCCAGTCTGACCCGGGAGAGCTCAGTCCCACGCACATTCCCAGTCTGACCCGGGATATCCTCAGTCCCACACACATTCCCAGTCTGACCCGGGATATCCTCAGTCCCACACACATTCCCAGTCTGACCCGGGATATCCTCAGTCCCACACACATTCCCAGTCTGACCCGGGAGAGCTCAGTCCCACACACATTCCCAGTCTGACCCGGGAGAGCTCAGTCCCACGCACATTCCCAGTCTGACCCGGGATATCCTCAGTCCCACACACATTCCCAGTCTGACCCGGGAGAGCTCAGTCCCACACACATTCCCAGTCTGACCCGGGAGAGCTCAGTCCCACGCACATTCCCAGTCTGACCCGGGAGAGCTCAGTCCCACACACATTCCCAGTCTGACCCGGGAGAGCTCAGTCCCACACACATTCCCAGTCTGACCCGGGATATCCTCAGTCCCACACACATTCCCAGTCTGACCCGGGAGAGCTCAGTCCACACACATTCCCAGTCTGACCCGGGATATCCTCAGTCCGCACACATTCCCAGTCTGACCCGGGATATCCTCAGTCCACACACATTCCCAGTCTGACCTGGGATATCCTCAGTCCGCACACATTCCCAGTCTGACCCGGGAGAGCTCAGTCTGCACACATTCCCAGTCTGACCTGGGATATCCTCAGTCCGCACACATTCCCAGTCTGACCTGGGATATCCTCAGTCCCACACATTCCCAGTCTGACCTGGGATATCCTCAGTCCCACACATTCCCAGTCTGACCTGGGATATCCTCAGTCCCACACATTCCCAGTCTGACCTGGGATATCCTCAGTCCCACACATTCCCAGTCTGACCTGGGATATCCTCAGTCCCACACATTCCCAGTGTGACCTGGGATATCCTCAGTCCCACACATTCCCAGTCTGACCCGGGATATCCTCAGTCCGCACACATTCCCAGTCTGACCTGGGATATCCTCAGTCCCGCACACATTCCCAGTCTGACCCGGGATATCCTCAGTCCGCACACATTCCCAGTCTGACCTGGGATATCCTCAGTCCCGCACACATTCCCAGTCTGACCCGGGATATCCTCAGTCCGCACACATTCCCAGTCTGACCCGGGAGAGCTCAGTCCGCACACATTCCCAGTCTGACCCGGGATATCCTCAGTCCCGCACACATTCCCAGTCTGACCTGGGATATCCTCAGTCCCACACATTCCCAGTCTGACCCGGGATATCCTCAGTCCTGCACACATTCCCAGTCTGACCTGGGATATCCTCAGTCCCACACACATTCCCAGTCTGACCCGGGATATCCTCAGTCCGCACACATTCCCAGTCTGACCCGGGATATCCTCAGTCCGCACACATTCCCAGTCTGACCCGGGATATCCTCAGTCCCGCACACATTCCCAGTCTGACCTGGGATATCCTCAGTCCCACACATTCCCAGTCTGACCCGGGATATCCTCAGTCCCGCACACATTCCCAGTCTGACCCGGGAGAGCTCAGTCCGCACACATTCCCAGCTCAGCCCCTTGGGGAGCATGGTGTTGATTTGATGGGACTGGCTGTTTCTGCCTCTGTTAAACCTGTATCTTTATTCAACTCTCTGTCGTGTTGGCCAACAAGAGACTGCTCTCATTGCTGAATTTATCCTCCCTTAAAGGGCTACTCCCCATCTATCCACTCTTAAAGGGCTATCCTTTTATGGGAGTGAATCGTTCGCTTTTACCCACTGTGTGTGCTGTACATGTACAGGAGCTGACATGAGACACACACACGGGACGTACAGTGTCAGGCGGGGGTGAATCATTCCCTTTTACCCGCTGTGTGTGCTGTACATGTACAGGAGCTGACACTGAGACACACACGGGCCGTACAGTCCCAGACAGGAGTGAATCGTTCCCTTTTACCCGCTGTGTGTACTATACATGTACAGGAGCTGACACTGAGACACACACGGGCCGTACAGTACCAGACGGGAGTGAATTGTTCCCTTTTACCCGCTGTGTGTGCTGTACATGTACAGGAGCTGACACTGAGACACACACGGGCCGTACAGTCCCAGACGGGAGAGAATCATTCCCTTTTACCCGCTGTGTATTGTACATGTACAGGAGCTGACACTGAGACACACACACACGGGCCGTACAGTCCCAAACGGGAGTGAATCGTTCCCTTTTACCCACTGTGTGTGCTGTACATGTACAGGAGCTGACACTGAGACACACACGGGCAGTACAGTCCCAGACGGGAGTGAATCGTTCCCTTTTACCCACTGTGTGCGCTGTACATGTACAGGAGCTGACACTGAGACACACACACAAGGGCCGTACAGTACCAGACGGGAGTGAATCGTTCCCTTTTACCCACTGTGTGCACTGTACATGTACAGGAGCTGACACTGAGACACACAGGGGCCGTACAGTACCAGACGGGAGTGAATCATTCCCTTTTACCCGCTGTGTGTGCTGTACATGTACAGGAGCTGACACTGAGACACACACAGAGACCCAGATGGGAGTGTTCCATGGCTCAGAGCCTGGTGGTTAGTTAAAGGTTGAGTGTAGGAGTCAGTCTGAGTCAGGCCTGTCCCAGCAAGGCACAAGACGGCTGTGGTATTTGGGGTCATGACCTTTCCCTGAGGCTTAGAAGCATTTTGTCTCCATTAGCCACATACCTCGAGACAAAGAGCTGGTTCCCGAGATCATTATCTCCCGCACTTTAATAAAAGAGGGAATTACTTCCTGAACCTTTGACTCCGGAGGAGGCTGGTGTGTTACTGATTGGCTACCTTGTGTTGTAAATTGCTTCTCTGCATCGAGTTTCAGTCATTATATCTTGAAGGGGCCTAACCGCAGGACACCTTTTAAAGATTGGGCTGTGTCTGCCATTGAGGGAATGTGCCTTTGTCTTTAAAGTGCAGCTGTCCCCATTTCTTACTCCAAGCACTCCGAGTCCTTAATGGACCGTCAATCAACCAGGAGCAAAAGGAATGTCATCAGTGGAGACAGAAGCAGAACAAAAGTGCTGAAAAGGTTCGGTCGGTGGGCCCCAGGAGAGGCTCAGGGAAGGTTAACCCCGCGGCTGTTCGCCTCCAGCTCGCCCGCGTCCGGTCGCGGTCGGCGCCGGACATTTCAACAACTAACGGGAGGAGGAGGCTCCAAGGATATCCCCCCCATCCCCGATGATGGCGGAGCCCAGGACACGAGGCTGAGGCCTTGGCAACTGCCGTCAGCCGGGAGCGCCGAGCGGGCGAGCCACCTCGGCCTCCTCCTGTGGGTCCCCGCCGCCACGGAAGCCCGTCTTCAGCCAATTCGATTCACTCCACGTGAGAGCAAGAGAAGGCTGAGCTCACAGTGGGGTGCGGTTAACACTGAGGAGGAACGGCCACAACATACAAGAAGGCGTTAACAAACTTGCAGAATGGGCCTGTAAATGGCAAATGAATTTCAACATGGATAAGTGTGAGGTGGTGCACCTTGATACAAGGAACAAGACCACATACTCCTTGGAAAATAAGGGTCTAAATGGGTACAGATTCACAAATCATTAAAAGCAGCAACGCCCATTAAAATTGCAAATAAAGCACTAGAGTTCACCCCTAGAGGGATCGAATTATAAAAACTGGGAAGATATGCTAAACTTGTATAGAACCTTGGAGTACTGTGAACAGTTTTGGTCTCCATATTATAAAAGGATATAGGGGCACCGAAAAAAGTGCAAAAAAGATTCTTTTTTAAATTAGTTCCTGGGATGTGGGCGTCGCTGGCAAGGCCAGCATTTATTGCCCATCCCTAGTTGCCCCTTGAGAAGGTGGTGGTGAGCCGCCTTCTTGAACCGCTGCAGTCCGTGTGGTGAAGGTGCTCCCACAGTGCTGTTAGGGAGGGAGTTCCAGGATTTTGACCCAGCGACGATGAAGGAACGGCCCGATATATCTCCAAGTCAGGATGGTGTGTGACTTGGAGGGGAACTTGGAGGTGGTGGTGTTCCCATGCGCCTGCTGCCCTTGTCCTTCTAGGTGGAAGAGGTCGCGGGTTTGGGAGGTGCTGCCGAAGAAGCCTCGGCGAGTTGCTGCAGTGCATCTTGTAGATGGTACACACTGCAGCCACGGTACGCCGGTGGTGGAGGGAGTGAATGTTTAAGGTGGTGGATGGGGTGCCGATCAAGTGGGCTGCTTTACAAGGAGGATACCAGAACTGAGCGGTTATAACTAGCAGGAAAGATTGAACAGGCTGGGGCTCTTTTCTCTAGAAAAGAGAAGGCTGGGGGGTGACCTGATCGAGGTCTTTAAAATTATGAAAGGGTTTGATAGGGTAGACGTAGAGAAGATGTTTCCACTTGTGGGGGAGACCAGAACTAGGGTCCATCAATATAAGTTAGTCACTAATAAATCCAATAGGGAATTCAGGAGAACCTTCTTTACCCAGAGAGTGGTGAGAATGTGGAACTCGCTACCACAGGGAGTGGTTGAGGCGAATAGTATAGATACATTTAAGGGGAAGCTGGATAAACACATGAGGGAGAAAGGAATAGAAGGATCTGTTGATAGGGTGAGATGAAGAGGGGGAGGAGGCCTTGCTCTCCCTTCCTCCCCCTTTGCTGTGAACCAGCTGCTTGATATGAGTCAAGGTCTTGGTTCCTCCCTGATTTTCTCAGGCACATTGGGCCTGGGAAGCAGCTCAGACAACGATGGAAGCTTCTAGAACTCACGGCTGTGGTGTCACTGGATGCTGAGCCAGAATATAGGCAAGGTCAGGCTGAGAGCGCCTTCAGAAGGGGGAGAGGCCTGTGATTCGGGCCCTCGCCCGTGGGGCCTGTGATTCGGGCCCTCGCCCGCGGGGCCTGTGATTCAGGCTCTCTCTCTCTCGCCAGCTCTCTCTCTCTCTCTCCCAGCTGATGGGTGATGACACCTTCCCCGTTAATGAAGCCTCCCCGCCTGGCTATACCTTCCACCACTCACCCCACTCAGACCGCCGTGGTGGCGGTGTGGCTCTCATCACCAAATCACACCTTGGTCTGTCCCCCTACTCCTCCGGCACCTTCTCCTCCTTTGAGCATCTCACCTTATTCCACCCCTCTCGCCTCTCTTTTAAAGTCCTCGTTCTGTCCCGTCCACCCAAGTACCACGCCAAGTTTCTCACCCGGATATCTTCACTGCTTTTTCTCCCTCAGCCTCTGCACCGAGTGACATCTCATCCTCGGTGATTTCAACCTCCTTCTCAACTCATCGTGCTCTCTCTCCTCTGAGTTCACTAGCCTCCTATCCTCCCTTAATCTCTCCCTCCGTGTAAACTCCCCAACCCATATTCACGGCCGCCCCCTTGGCATCACCATCTCATGTGGCCTTGCTACTCCCATCCTGTCAATCACAAGACAAGACATCTCTGATCACTTCCTATCAATGGTCCCTCTTGGTTTTTTTAGGTGTGTGGCCTCTTTAAGGGGCGCATTGGCCCAATCACAGTTTCCCACACGCGCTAACATTACATTGAAAAGGCCGGTCCCGGGTTACCCCTCTCCACCCACATCCCCCTCCCAACCCTACTGTGTCTACCCCTAGAAAAAACTCTCTCCCAACTCTCTTACAACTGCACTCATGAAATCCCAACTGTCCAGCCTCTGGCCCTCCATTCACAGTGACATTTCTGCAGCTACCGATCTGCTCAACCACACCCTCACCACTATCTTTGATGCCCTAGTCCCTATTAAAACAATTACCCTCTCTCACCCTGGCCGTTCCCCCTGGTACGGCCGTCATCTTGGGTCCAAGGGACACAGACTCGAACGGATATGGCGGACAACTAGTTTAGCCATTCACCGCCAGATCTGGCTGGGCCACATAAAGCATTATCGGGTCCTGCTCTCGTCTGCCAAAATTGCTCACGATTCCAGAATCATTCTGGAATGTAAAGATAAACCCCGGCTCCTATTCTCTACTGCTTCGTAAACCCCTCTCCCCTGTCTCCTCCACCCTCACCTCCAACAACAAGTGTGAGGAGCTCATGGACTTCTCTGTCACTAAGATTGAGACCATCCGTTCAGCTGCCTCTGCCACTTCCCTTCCTTCCCCTAGCCCACTGGGCCAAACTTCCTCTAAGGTTCCCCCCTGCCCTAGCCCTGAACTCACATCTTTCTCCAGTTTCTCTCCGATCTCCCCTCATGACCTCTCCGCGCTCATCTTGTCCGTGAGACCCACTTCCTGCTCCCTCGACCCTATTTCCACCAAACTGCTGACCACCCAACTTCCTTTTCTGGCTCCCATGTTAGCTGATATTGTTAACGGTTCTCTCTCCTCAGGCACTGTCCCCCTCTCCCTCAAATCTGCCGTCATCACCCCTCTCCTCAAAAAACCAACCCTTGACCCCTCCGTCCTTGCAAACTACTGCCCCATCTCCAACCTCCCTTTCCTCTCCAAAATCCATGAACGTGTTGTCGCCTCCCAAATCCGTGCCCATCTTTCCCGGAAGTCCATGTTGGAATCCCTCCAATCAGGTTCCCGTCCCTGCCACAGCCCTTATCAAACAATAACTTTTATTTATCCAGCGCCTTTAATGCAGTAAAACGTCCCAAGGCGCTTCACAGGAGCGATTATCAGACAAAATTTGACACCGAGCCACATAAGCAGATATTAGGACAGGTGACCAAAAGCTTGGTCAAAGAGGTTGATTTTAAGGAGCGTCTTAAAGGAGGAGAGAGGCGGAGAGGTTTAGGGAGAGAATTCCAGAACTCGGGGCCCAGGTGGCTGAAGGCACGGCTGCCAATGGTGGAGCGATGGAAATCGGGGGATGTTCAAGAGGTCAGAATTGGAGGAGCGCAGAGATCTCGGAGGATTGTGGGGCTGAAGGAGGTTACAGAGATAGGGAGGGGGTGAGGGCCATGGAGGGGATTTGAAAACAAGGATGAGAATTTTAAATTCGAGGCGTTGCCGGACCGGGAACCAATGTAGGTCAGCGAGCACAGGGGGCGATGGGTGAGCGGGACTCTGAGCGAGTTAGGAGACAGGGAACAGAGTTTGGGATGAGCTGAAGTTTACGGAGGGTGGAAGATGGGAGGCCGGCCAGGAGAGCGTTGGAATAGTCAGAGGCTGGGGTGACAAAGGCAGGGATGAGGGTTTCAGCAGCGGATGAGCTGAGGCAGGGGCGGATACCCTTACCCAGCACCCCTGATACCATTGAACTGCGCCTTGGCTCACGGCCAACCCAGCGACTCGATTGGCTCAGTCGCCTCCCCGTCTGCTACAGAAACTTCACAGGGCATGGCCTTTAGCCCCGAATAGACCCGCACCCCCTTCTTCAACGTCCCTCCCACCCCAGGGCATCCCGCTGTGGAGGGTGACAGAGGCCGTGTTGCACCAAAGGGTTTCTCTGCAGGGCCGAGGCTGAGCTCCCCACTCAGAGCCGCGGCCGGGCTGGATTTGGTGACTCTCGGCTGATCAGCCGGTCTCCCTCAGTGGGGAGAGGGCCTTGTGATGCCATCTCCTCACTGAGGGCCCTGCGGGCGAGAGACTGAATCACAGGCCCCTCGGGCGAGAGACTGAATCATAGGCCCAGCGGGCGAGAGCCTGAATCACAGGCCCCTCGGGCGAGAGCCTGAATCACAGGCCCAGCGGGCGAGAGCCTGAATCACAGGCCCCTCGGGCGAGAGCCTGAATCACAGGCCCAGCGGGCGAGAGCCTGAATCACAGGCCCAGCGGGCGAGAGCCTGAATCACAGGCCCAGCGGGTGAGAGACCGAATCACAGGCCCAGCGGGCGAGAGCCTGAATCACAGGCCCAGCGGGCGAGAGACCGAATCACAGGCCCAGCGGGCGAGAGCTTGAATCACAGGCCCAGCTGGCGAGAGCCTGAATCACAGGCCCAGCGGGCGAGAGCCTGAATCACAGGCCCCACGGGTGAGAGACTGAATCACAGGCCCCTCGGGCAAGAGCCCGGATCACAGGCCCAGCGGGCGAGAGCCTGAATCACAGGCCCCGCGGGTGAGAGACTGAATCACAGGCCCCTCGGGCGAGAGCCTGAATCACAGGCCCCGCGGGTGAGAGCCTGAATCACAGGCCCCTTGGGCGAGAGCCTGAATCACAGGCCCCGGTGGACGAGAGCCTGAATCACAGGCCCCTCGGGTGAGAGAGCGAATCACAGGCCCCTCGGGCGAGAGACCGAATCACAGGCCCCTCCGGCGAGAGCCTGAATCACAGGCCCCTTGGGCAAGAGCCTGAATCACAGGCCCCGCGGGCGAGAGCCTGAATCACAGGCCCCGGTGGACGAGAGCCCGAATCACAGGCCCCGGTGGACGAGAGCCCGAATCACAGGCCCCTTGGGCGAGAGCCTGTATCACAGGCCCCGCGGGCGAGAGCCTGAATTACAGGCCCCGCGGGCGAGAGCCTGAATCACAGGCCCCGCGGGCGAGAGCCTGAATCACAGGCCTCTCCGTGGCTGAGAGAATCAGGGAGGAGGCTGAGATCTTGACTCATATCAAGCAGCTGGAGGGTTGGGGTGAATGGGGGTGGGGGGCTCGTGGGGGAGGGGCTCCCCTTTGCTCCTCTCAGTGACATCAGCTCAGGGTCTGTCTGTGACCTCATTTCCTGTGAGACCCCCCCAGGCCGGAGGCAACAAGGGCCATTGTGAGATCAGGGCCGTTGCCCCCGGCGACGAGCCCAGCTCTGGGGGAGTCACAGAGACGGTGGCACTCGAGAGAGAGGAGAGCCGCTGTTTGGTTGCAAAAAAAGAAAGGAGAAAGCGTGCGATCGACTGCTCAGTGCAGACGCAAGAAGCCCCCCCCTCCCCCCCCAGCCCTTGCTGTCAGGATGAGTAAACCCTCCCCTGCAGGCCCCTCAGGGCCCCACCATGTGCCAGGAAGCCTTCACTGAGACGGCAGCCGTGGTGATGGACAACGGCACCGGCTACACCAAGGCCGGCTTCGCCGGCGATGACAAGCCGCGAGTGGTGGTGCGCTCCCTGGTGGGCATCCCCAACCAGACCGGGGACGAGCTCCACAAGGGACCGGACTATTACATCGGCAGCGCCATTCCCAACGATCCCTGGATCATCAAGACCCAGGTGGTGACCAATGGCATCGTGACAGACTGGGATGCCCTGGAGATGCTCTGGCATCATGTCTTCTACCAGGAGCTGCGCGTGGCCCCTGAGGAGCACGCCGTGCTCCTCTCCGACGCCCCCTTGTCCCCCACCACCAACCGGGAGAAGTCGGCCGAGCTCTTGTTTGAGGGTTTCGGGGTGCCAGGCCATGTACGTGGCGCACCAGTCCTTGCTGTCCCTCTACTCCACCGGGAGGACCACCGGGCTGATCATCGAGTCGGGCCTGGGGGTCTCCTACACGGCCCCCATCCACAACGGCTACACCATGCCCCACGCCACCTTCCGCCTGGACCTGGCCGGGGGCGGGCTGACCGAGTACATGGCCAAGCTGCTGGAGGAGTGCGGCAACCCCTTCAGCCCCGAGGAGATGCACATTGTGAGGAACATCAAGGAGACCTGCTGCTACGTGGCCCAGGACTTCAACGAGGAGATGGTGGCCAACGAGAACGACTACCTGACCGACTACGAGCTGCCCGACGGCCACATCATCACCATCGGCAACGAGCGCTTCCGCTGCCCGGAGTCACTCTTCAAGCCCGAGGTGGTGGGCCTCACCGACCCGGGGCTCCACGTCCTGGCCATGAAGAGCCTGGAGAAGTGCAAGGCCGAGCACCAGCCCGAGCTCCTCAACAACATCGTGCTGTCGGGGGGCTCCTCCATGTTCCCCGGCTTCGCCGAGCGGATCCAGAAGGAGATGGGCGAGTTGGCGCCCAACAGGTCCAAGCTCAACGTCTACGCCTCCCCCCAGCGCAAGTTCTCGGTGTGGATCGGAGGCTCCATCACCGCCTGCCTCAACACCTTCCAATCCATGTGGGTGCGCAGGAAGGACTACGATGAGAAGGGCCCAGTGATTGTCCACCGCAAGTGCTTCTGAGAGATTGTTAAACGTGTGAAGTGAGCGAGTGCTAACATTCTAATAAATAAACAGAATCAAAACTCCACGCACGTCTCGCTCTCTTCTCATTGCGTGCGACATCAGCGAAAGTGCGGAGCGACCCGGAATAGTCTCGGGTCCCTTTCCCTTCGAATCAGACCTTGCAACCCCCAATGGTGTCAGTGAGCAAAGGACCGCCCGGTGTGGGACTGTGCCCCGGGGAGCAGGAGGGCGGTGCCCAGTGTGGGACTGTGCCCCGGAGAGCAGGAGGGCGGTGCCCAGTGTGGGACTGTGCCCCAGGGAGCAGGAGGGCGGTGCCCAGTGTGGGACTGTGCCCCAGAGAGCAGTGCCCAGTGTGGGACTGTGCCCCAGGGAGCAGGAGGGCGGTGCCCGGTGTGGGACTGTGCCCCGGGGAGCAGGAGGGCGGTGCCCAGTGTGGGACTGTGCCCCAGGGAGCAGGAGGGCGGTGCCCAGTGTGGGACTGTGCCCCGGGGAGCAGTGCCCAGTGTGGGACTGTGCCCCAGGGAGCAGGAGGGCGGTGCCCGGTGTGGGACTGTGCCCCAGGGAGCAGGAGGGCGGTGCCCAGTGTGGGACTGTGCCCCAGGGAGCAGGAGGGCAGTGCCCGGTGTGGGACTGAGCCCCGGGGAGCAGGAGGGCGGTGCCCAGTGTGGGACTGTGCCCCGGGGAGCAGGAGGGCGGTGCCCGGTGTGGGACAGAGCCCCGGGGAGCAGGAGGGCGGTGCCCGGTGTGGGACTGTGCCCCGGGGAGCAGGAGGGCGGTGCCCGGTGTGGGACAGAGCCCCGGGGAGCAGGAGGGCGGTGCCCGGTGTGGGACTGTGCCGCGGGGAGCAGGAGGGCGGTGCCCGGTGTGGGACTGTGCCCCGGGGAGCAGGAGGGCGGTGCCCGGTGTGGGACTGTGCCCCGGGGAGCAGGAGGGCGGTGCCCGGTGTGGGACTGTGCCCCGGGGAGCAGGAGGGCGGTGCCCGGTGTGGGACTGTGCCCCGGGGAGCAGGAGGGCGCCGCCCAGTGTGGGACTGAGCCCCGGGGGGCAGGAGGGCGGTGCCCAGTGTGGGTCTGTGCCCCGGGGAGCAGGAGGGCGGTGCCCGGTGTGGGACAGAGCCCCGGGGAGCAGGAGGGCGGTGCCCAGTGTGGGACTGTGCCCCGGGGAGCAGGAGGGCGGTGCCCGGTGTGGGACTGTGCCCCGGGGAGCAGGAGGGCGGTGCCCAGTGTGGGACTGTGCCCCGGGGAGCAGGAGGGCGGTGCCCGGTGTGGGACTGTGCCCCGGGGAGCAGGAGGGCGGTGCCCAGTGTGGGACTGTGCCCCGGGGGGCAGGAGGGCACCGCCCGGTGTGGGACAGAGCCCCGGGGAGCAGGAGGGCGGTGCCCGGTGTGGGACTGAGCCCCGGGGAGCAGGAGGGCGGTGCCCGGTGTGGGACTGTGCCCCGGGGAGCAGGAGGGCGGTGCCCGGTGTGGGACTGTGCCCCGGGGAGCAGGAGGGCGGTGCCCGGTGTGGGACTGTGCCCCGGGGAGCAGGAGGGCGGTGCCCGGTGTGGGACTGTGCCCCGGGGAGCAGGAGGGCGCCGCCCAGTGTGGGACTGTGCCCCGGGGGGCAGGAGGGCACCGCCCGGTGTGGGACTGTGCCCCGGGGAGCAGGAGGGCGCCGCCCAGTGTGGGACTGAGCCCCGGGGGGCAGGAGGGCGGTGCCCAGTGTGGGTCTGTGCCCCGGGGAGCAGGAGGGCGGTGCCCAGTGTGGGACTGTGCCCCGGGGAGCAGGAGGGCGGTGCCCAGTGTGGGACTGTGCCCCGGGGAGCAGGAGGGCGGTGCCCGGTGTGGGACTGTGCCCCGGGGAGCAGGAGGGCGGTGCCCGGTGTGGGACAGAGCCCCGGGGAGCAGGAGGGCGCCACCCAGTGTGGGACTGTGCCCCGGGGAGCAGGAGGGCGGTGCCCAGTGTGGGACTGTGCCCCGGGGAGCAGGAGGGCGGTGCCCAGTGTGGGACTGTGCCCCGGGGAGCAGTGCCCAGTGTGGGACTGTGCCCCGGGGAGCAGGAGGGCGGTGCCCAGTGTGGGACTGTGCCCCGGGGAGCAGGAGGGCGGTGCCCAGTGTGGGACTGTGCCCCGGGGAGCAGGAGGGCGGTGCCCGGTGTGGGACAGAGCCCCGGGGAGCAGGAGGGCGACCGCCCGGTGTGGGACTGTGCCCCGGGGGGCAGGAGGGCACCGCCCGGTGTGGGACTGTGCCCCGGGGAGCAGGAGGGCGGTGCCCAGTGTGGGACTGTGCCCCTGGGAGCAGGAGGGCGGTGCCCAGTGTGGGACTGTACCCCGGGGAGCAGGAGGGCGCCGCCCAGTGTGGGACGGACCCAATTTCTCCCCCCCACCGCCCTCCCTCACTGCTTCAGGCCCCTCTCCGATTGAGGTGGATGTTAAAGATCCCATTCCGTGGAGAGCAGGGCGTTCTCCTGGCGTCCCGGCCAAAACTCCTCCTTCAACCAACAGCAGCCGCGCCCCCCGCCCCCCCGCCACTCCCCCTCCCAAACTGGTCATTTATCTCATGGCCGTTTGTGGGATCTTGCTGTGCGCCGCAACAACTTGTGTCTATACAGCACCCTTAACGTAGTAAAACGTCCCAAGGCGCTTCACAGGAGCGATTATCAAACAAAATTTGACACCGAGCCACATCAGGAGATATTGGGACAGCTCGGTCAAAGAGGTAAGTTGTAAGGAGCGTCTTAAAGGAGGAGAGGGGTCGAGAGGCGAAGAGCCTGTATTACAGCAGGAACTGTGGTTGAATGTTGGACTTGGGCAGCGTGGAGAGGTCTCGGTGCCCTGTATCACTGAGGATCTCTGCTCCACTTCCTGCCGCTTCTCCCAGCCCCGGACTCATCATCCTTTGTCATTCTGCCCATTTTCTCTGCCCACGTCGCTCACCCTGTCAGCCTGTGGCTGTTCCTGATTATCAGCATTCCCCACACCCAGTCGCCACGGCAACAGGAATCTTTGTGGGAGGCCATCCTGCTGATTGAGAAGCTGATCGCAGGGGGCGGGGGGGGATGGAAGCGAGTTTGTTTAAAGCCGGCGTCACCCTGCCCCCGGGGGCTGACAGAACCTGGGCCCGAGAGGCCCTGCTCTCTGATGGAGGCCGGGCTGTGACAGCAAGAGGTTGATCCACGAGGCCTCCATTTCATCCCTGTCAGCCGTGGCTCAGTGAGTCAGAAGGTTGTGGGTTCGAGTCCCATTCCGGAGACCGGAGCTCATAATCTAGGCTGACACTCCCAGTGCAGTGCTGATGGAGCACCGCACTGTCGGACGGGCGGTACTGAGGGAGCGCCGCACTGTCGGAGGGGCAGTACTGAAGGAGCGCCGCACTGTCGGAGGGGCGGTACTAAGGGAGTGCCGCACTGTCTGAGGGGCAGTACTGAGGGAGCACTGCACTGTCGGAGGGGCGGTACTGAGGGAGCGCCGCACTGCCGGAGGGGCGGTACTGAGGGAGCACCGCACTGTCAGAGGGGCAGTACTGAGAGAGCGCCGCACTGTCGGAGGGGCGGTACTGAGGGAGCGCCGCACTGTCGGAGTTGCAGTACCGAGGGAGCGCCGCACTGTCGGAGGGTCAGTACTGAGGGAGCGCCGCACTGTCGGAGGGGCAGTACTGAGGGAGTGCCGCACTGTCGGAGGGGCGGTACTGAGGGAGCGCCGCACTGTCGGAGGGTCAGTACTGAGGGAGCACCGCACTGCCGGAGGGGCGGTACTGAGGGAGCACCGCACTGTCGGAGGGGCAGTACTGAGGGAGCGCCGCACTGTCGGAGGTGCAGTACTGAGGGAGCGCCGCACTGTCGGATGTGTCGTCTTTCGGATGAGACGTTAAACCGAAGCCCCGTCTGCTCTTTCAGGTGGACGTAAAAGATCCCACGGCCACTATTGGAAGAAGAGCAGGGGGAGTTCTCCCCGGTGTCCTGGGGCCAATATTTATCCCTCAATCAACATCACTAAAAACAGATGACCTGGTCATTTATCACATTGCTGTTTGTGGGAGCTTGCTGTGCGCAAATTGCCTGCCACATTTCCTTACATTACAACAGTGACTGCTCTCCAAAAAGTACTTCATTTGCCCAGACCGAGTTACCCCGGGGGCATTAAGACTCGAATAAAAGTAGTGCGGGACAGGAGTCACGTATAGGCCACACCGGGAGGGAGGCGGGGGGGGGGGTCGGCAAGTTCCCATCCCTGCAGCACATTAGTGGGGGGTTTAAAAAATCCGACTGCTTCACCTTCTGACGCCAGCGACAGGTAACCAGCTTCACAAATCACTCCTTGCCCTGCTGGGATCTGAAGTCCCTCTGGGTTGGTAGTCCACTCCGAGACTCACTAGTGTTTGTGGGGAGGCGCTGCTCTGTGGGGTCAGGGCTGTGGGGTCAGGTGGGTCGGGGTCGGGGCTGTGGGGTCAGGTGGAACGGGTCGGGGCTGTGGGGTCAGGTGGGATGGGGTCGGGGTCGGGGCTGTGGGGTCAGGTGGGATGGGGTCGGGGTCGGGGCTGTGGGGTCAGGTGGGATGGGTTGGGGCTGTGGGGTCAAGTGGGATGGGGTCGGGGCTGTGGGGTCAGGTGGGACGGGGTTGGGGCTGTGGGGTCAGGTGGGATGGGGTCGGGGTCGGGGCTGTGGGGTCAGGTGGGATGGGGTCGGGGTCGGGGCTGTGGGGTCAGGTGGGATCGGTTGGGGCTGTGGGGTCAGGTGGGATGGGGTCGGGGCTGTGGGGTCAGGTGGGACGGGGTTGGGGCTGTGGGGTCAGGTGGGACGGGGTCGGGGCTGTGGGGTCAGGTGGGACGGGGTCGGGGCTGTGGGGTCAGGTGGGACGGGGTCGGGGCTGTGGGGTCAGGTGGGACGGGGTCGGGGCTGTGGGGTCAGGTGGGACGGGGTCGGGGCTGTGGGGTCAGGTGGGATGGGGTCGGGGCTGTGGGGTCAGGCGGAACGGGTTGGGGCTGTGGGGTCAGGTGGGACGGAGTCGGGGCTGTGGGGTCAGGTGGGACGGGGTTGGGGTTGTGGGGTCAGGTGGGATGGGATGGGACTGTGGGGTCAGGTGGGACGGGTTGGGGCTGTGGGGTCAGGTGAGACGGGGTCGGGGCTGTGGGGTCAGGTGGGATGGGGTTGGGGTTGTGGGGTCAGGTGGGACGGGGTCGGGGCTGTGGGGTCAGGTGGGATGGGGTCGGGGCTGTGGGGTCAGGTGGGATGGGGTTGGGACTGTGGGGTCAGGTGGGACGGGGTCGGGGCTGTGGGGTCAGGTGGGATGGGGTTGGGGTCGGGGTTGTGGGGTCAGGTGGGATGGGGTTGGGGCTGTGGGGGTCAGGTGGGATGGGGTTGGGGTTGTGGGGTCAGGTGGGATGGGGTTGGGACTGTGGGGTCAGGTGGGACGGGGTTGGGACTGTGGGGTCAGGTGGGACGGGGTTGGGGCTGTGGGTGCATCACCGACATGATTTAGCTTTGTTCCAACAAAGAAAAGGATCTGTTGGCTCCAATGCTGGAGGAGGTGCTGCCCTCTCCTGGTTCCACTCTTATCTATCTAATTGTAGCCAGAGAATCTCCTGCAATGGCTTCTCTTCACATTTCCACACCGTTACCTCTGGTGTCCCCCAAGGATCTATCCTTGGCCCCCCTCATCTACATGCTGCCCCTCGGCGACATTACCCGAAAACATGCCAGGTTCCACATGTCCGCTGACGGCACCCAGCTCTACCTCACCACCAACCTCTCTCGCTCCCTCCACTCTCGCCGATCTGTCACGCTGCTAGTCCGACATCCAGTATTGGATAAGCAGAAATTTCCTCCAACTAAATATTGGGAAGACCGAAGTCATTGTCTTCGGTCTCGGCCACAAGCTCTGTCCCCTAGCCATTGTCTGAGGCCGAACCAGACTGTTTACAACCTTGGTGTCCGATTTGACCCTGCATTGAGTTTCCGACTCCGTATCCGCTCCATCACCAAGACCACCGACTTCCACCTCTGTAACATCGCCCGTCTCCGTCCCTGCCTCAGCTCATCCGCTGCTGAAACCCTCATCCATGCCTTTGTTACCTCCAGACTCCCGACTATCCCAACGCTCTCCTGACCGGCCTCCCATCTTCCACCCTCCAGAAACTTCAGCTCATCCCAATCTCGGCTGCCCCGTGTCCTAACTTGCACCGAGTCCCGTTCACCCATCCCCCCATTGTGCTCGCTGACCTACACTGGCTCCCGGTCCGGCAACACCTCGATTGTAAAATTCTCCATCCTTGTGTTCAAATCCCTCCATGGCCTCCTCACCCCTCTCCCTATCTCTGTAACCTCCTCCAGCCCTACAACCCCCCGAGATCTCTGCCCTCCTCCAATTCTGGCCTCTTACCCATCCCCCGATTTCCATCGCTCCACCATTGGCGGCCGTGCCTTCAGCCGCCTGGGCCCCGAGCTCTGGAATTCCCTCCCTAAACCTCTCCGCCTCTCTCTCCTCCATCAAGACGCTCCTTAAAACCGACCTCTTTGACCAAGCTTTTGGTCACCTGTCCTAATATCTCCTTATGTGGCTTGGTGTCGAATTTTTGTCTGGTAATCGCTCCTGTGAAGCGCCTTGGGACATTTTACTATGTTAAAGGTGCTATATAAATGCAGGTTGTTGTTGTTGCCAGGCTCATTGACCATGAGGTGGAGACCCTCGGCACATATCCTGTATCGATTGACAATGACTCACCAACACCGCCTGCGCCTGAGTCCAGTGTTCAGGCTCCATTGCTGAGGCTCACCTGAACCGTAAGGTGCAAGTCCAGGTACCCCAGCGGTGAGACTTGTCCCCATATCACATACAGGCCTCAGGCTCGTTCCCATGTCGCACACAGGCCCCAGGCTCGTCCCCATGTCGCAACCAGGCCTCAGGCTCGTCCCCGTGTCGCACACAGACCTCAGGCTCGTTCCCGTGTCACACACAGGCCCCAGGCTCGTCCCCATGTCGCACACAGGCCTCAGGCTCGTCCCCGTGTCACACAGGCCCCAGGCTCGTCCCCATGTCGCACACAGGCCTCAGGCTCGTCCCCGTGTCGCACACAGGCCTCAGGCTCGTTCCCGTGTCACACACAGGCCTCAGGCTCGTCCCTGTGTCACACACAGGCCCAGGCACATCCCCGAGTCACACACAGGCCTGTTCCTGTGGACTCAGGTGGGACAGGGTTGGATCTGTGGGTTCAGGTGGGATGGGGTTGTGGGTCAGGTGTGGTGGGGTTGGGGCTGTGGGGTCAGGTGTGATGGGGTTGGGGCTGTGGGGTCAGGTGTGATGGGGTTGGGGCTGTGGGGTCAGGTGTGGTGGGGTTGGGGCTGTGGGGTCAGGTGTGATGGGGTTGGGGCTGTGGGTTCAGGTGTGATGGGGTTCAGGCTGTGGGTGCATCACTGACACGATTTAGCTTTGTTCCAACAAGGAAGAGATTTGAGAAAAGTCAGAGAGCAGGATCTGTTGGCTCCATTGCTGGAGGAGGTGCTGCCCTCTCCTGGTTCCACTCTTATCTATCCCGTCGTACCCAGAGAATCACCTGGTGTCCCCCGAGGATCTATCCTTGGCCCCCTCCTATTTCTCATCTAACATGCTGCCCCTCTGCGACATCATCCGAAAACACAGCATCAGTTTCCACATGTACGCTGACGACACCCAGCTCTACCTCACCACCTCTCTCGACCCCTTTCACTGTCTGAAATTTCCTCCAATTAAATATTAGGAAGACTGAAGCCATTGTTTTCGATCCCCGCCACAAACTCCGTTCCCTAGCCACCGACTCCGTCCCTCTCGCTGGCCACTGTCTGAGGCTGAACCACACTGTTCGCAACCTCGGCGCTGTATTTTAGTGGTTCTCAAACTTTATTGGCTGAAGGACCGCTTTTCAAATGGATTAGTAGTCATGAGCTCCCCATCTAAATTATTTTTGCCCCTTTGTGTTGAGACTGTACCAGGATCTTTTGACGATGAATTGCAACATAGCTATGGTGACATTTACAAAATGGGAATGCAGTAAATGATAACGATTTTAAAGCAGTGATTTTTTTAATGTTACAAATGGGTTGGTGATTCAGGTGCTGCCCGGATGATGTCAATTTGCTCCTTGGCCAGCCCTTGACCGTGGACAGACAGAGCGAACGTAATGTATGTCCAAACAGCTGGCCCTGCGCTTGTCTGCCTCCTGCTGCTGGCCCGCAGTCCTTTTCTTTCTTGTATTAGGATTAATTGGCACATTTCCCAAGACTTGGGAAATGTACATTTCCCGTGACCTCAACATAAATATTTGTGGGAGCCAGTGAGATATTAGTTACACATGTACTTGATTCAGCTATTCTGTTCATCAGCATATTTTACGTGGCAAACACAATCAGGAAAGCGAGCATTTCACAGAAGAGTCCCATAGCTTCAGACTGGGCAAACCCAAGGATAGCACTCGAGAACAACTGCTGCTCCAGAACAGGGCTTCTGGCATAGCCAATCAGGCTGCAGAAACTATTCCAATACCAGCACCAGGAACCAGCCACTCCGACTGTGGCAGCTCCAGCACCAATAAGCTTTGCAGTGGTGTCAACGTCCTGCCGCGTAGCGCTCGTCTGGGAACTTCTTGAGTCGATGAATCCTTGCCCTGGGTCTTTCTCAGGAGGCGTAACGGCGAGCACAGACAGCGGGTCACCCACTCGCAGATGGTGCAAGCCTCTGCTGTGAACATGGCCGACACCAAAAGCGCGGCTGCAGCCGACGCCACTTCACAGCGCACGTGAACATGGCAGCGGTGAAACGCTCAAATCCGGAGAGCCGCTGGTCGAGACAGCAGCAGCAGTCTTCTCCCCTCCCTCCTTCTCCTTCTACCGCAGCGCACGGCCGAGGCTGCCGCTCCGCACCGGCGCGCTCTCCATCGCCGATTGGGGATTTTCTCCCGGACCCCGGGGCCGGCAGACCCCAGTTTGAGAACCAGTGACCTATATGACCCCCGAGGTTGAGTTTCACGATTCCATATAAGCTCCATCACCGAGGCCGCCTAATCCCACCACCGTAACATCGCCCGACTTCATCTGCTGCCGAAACCCTCGTCCGTTCCTTAGTTACCGCCCGACTTGACTAAGAAACGTAAGAATTAGGAGCAGGAGTCGGCCATACGGCCCCTCGAGCCTGCTCCGCAATTCAGTAAGATCATGGCTGATCATCGAACTCAACTCCACTTTCCCGCCCGATCTCCATGTCCCTTGATTCCCCAAGAGACCAAAAATCTATCGATCTCTGTCTAGAATATACTCAACGACTGAGCCTCCACAGCCCTCTGGGGCAGAGAATTCCAAAGATTCACCACCCTCTGAGTGAAGAAATTCCTCCTCATCTCAGTCCTCAATGGCCGACCCCTTATTCTGAGACTGTGACCCCTGGTTCTGGACACTCCAGCCAGAGGAAACATCCTCTCAGCATCTAACTGTCAATCCCCCTCAGAATCTTGTCCAATGCTCTCCTGGCTGGCCTCTTGCCTCCCACCCTACATAAACTTGAGCTCATCCAAGTATCACAAACCTGTCCACGTGTCACATCTCATTCGAGGCAGATGGTACAGAGAGGAGGCTGAGGGGGCCAGTGTCCGGGGGGCCCAGTCCCCGGGGGGGGGGGGGGGTAGTCCCTGGGGACCCTCAGTGTCGAGGGGGGGAGACAGTCCCTGGAGACCCCCAGTGTTGAGGAGGGAGGGAGGGGGGGGGGAGGGGGAGCAGTCCCTGGGGACCCTCAGTGTCGAGGGGGGGGGGGGGGGGGGTAACCCCTGGGGACCCCCAGTGTTGAGGGGAGTAACTTGCGCTTCCTCCGAGACAGTCACAGGTCAGCATTAAATACTCAGGGTCTGAACTGTGACTCTTTGGCCTCCTGCTGCTCCCATCAGCTTCTCCAGCCTGTTCCGCCATTCAATTCGATCCTGGCTGATCCGTATCCTAACTCCATTTACCCACCCTTGGTTCCATAACCCTTAACACCCTTGCCCAACAAAAATCTAGCGATCCAGATTAGAAATTTCCAATTGACCCCCAGCATCCACAGCTTTTACAGGGGAGAGTTTTCCAGATTTCCACCAGCCTTTGTGTGAAGAAGTGCTTCCTGACATCACCCCTGAACAGCCTGGCTCTAATTTTAAGGTCACATCGAGACTACAACACAGAAACAGGCCATTCGGCCCAACTGGTCCGTGCCGGAGTTAGTGCTCCACACCAGCCTCCTCCCACCCCTCCATCTCACGCTAACACCATATCCTTCTATTCCGCTCTCCCTCATGTGTTTATCCAGCTTCCCCTTAAATGCATCTATGCTATTTGCCTCAACCACTCCCTGTGGTAGCGAGTTCCACATTCTCACCACTCTCTGGGGAAAGAAGGTTCTCCTGAATTCCCTGTTGGATTTATTAGTGACTATCTTATAAGAACATAAGTAGTAAGAGCAGGAGTCGGCCATACGGCCCCTCGAGCCTGCTCCGCCATTCAATAAGATCATGGCTGATCATTGACCTCAACTCCACTTTCCCGCACTATCCCCATATCTCTCGATTCCCCTAGAGTCCAAAAATCTATCGATCTCAGCCTTGAATATACTCAACGACTGAGCCTCCACAGCCCTCTGGGGTAGAGAATTCCAAAGATTCACCACCCTCTGAGTGAAGAAATTCCTCCTCATCTCCATCTTAAATTGCCTACCCCTTATCCTGAGACTGTGCCCCCTGGTTCTAGACACTCCAGCCAGGGGAAACAACCTCTCAGCATCTACCCTGTCAATCCCCTTCAGAATCTTGTATGTTTCAATGAGATCACCTCTCATTCTTCTAAACTCCAGCGAGTATAGGCCCATTCTACACAATCTCTCATCGTAGGACAGCCCTCTCATCTCAGGAATCAATCTAGTGAACCTTCGTTGCACCGCCTCCAAGGCAAGTATATCCTTCCTTAGATAAGGAGATCAAAACTGTGCACAGTACTCCAGGTGTGGTCTCACCAAGGCCCTGTACAATTGTAGCAAGACTTCCTTACTCTTATACTCCAACCCCCTTGTAATAAAGGCCAACATGCCATTTGCCTTCCTTATTGCTTGCTGTACCTGCATGCTAGATTTCTGTGTTTCTTGCACGAGGACACCCAAATCTCTCTGAACACCAACATTTGAAAGTTTCTCACTATTTAAAAAATATTCTGTTTTTCTATTCTTCCTACCAAAGTGAATAACCTCACATTTCCCAACATTATACTCCAGCTGCCACCTTACTGCCCACTCACCTAGTCTATCTATATCCCTTTGCAGACTCTCTCTATTCTCCTCACAGCTTACTGTCCCACCTAGCTTTGTATCATCAGCAAACTTGGATACATTACACTCGGTCCCTTCATCTAGGTCATTAATCTGGATTGTAAATAGCTGAGGCCCCAACACTAATCCTTGCGGCACCCCACTGGTTACAGCCTGCCAACCTGAAAAAGATCCGTTTATCCCTACTCTGTTTTTTGTCCGTTAACCAATCCTCTATCCATGCTACTATATTACTCCCAACCCCATGAGCCCTAATCTTATGTAATAACCTTTTATGTGGCACCTTATCGAATGCCTTTTGGAAATCCAAATATACTACATCCACTGATTCCTTTATCTACCCTGCTAGTTACATCCTCAAAAAACTCTAATTTGTCATACACGATTTCCCTTTCATAAAACCATGCTGACTCTGCCTAATCATGTTATGATTTTCTAAGTGACTTGATAACACTTCCTTAACAATGGATTCCAGCATTTTCCTGATGACTGATGTCAGGCTAACTGGCCTGTAGTTCCCTGTTTTCTCTCTCTCTCCTTTCTTGAATAACGGTGATACATTTGCGACCTTCCAATCCGCTGGGACCATTCCAGAATCTAGGGAATTTTGCAAGATCAAAACCAATGCATCCACTATCTCTTCAGTCACCTCTTTTAGAACCCTAGGATGTCGGCCGTCAGGTCCAGGGAATTTGTCGGCTTTTAGTCCCATTAGTTTCTCCAGTACTTTTTCTCTACTCATATTAATTACGTTAAGTTCCTCACCCTCATTAGACCCTTGGTTCCCCACCATTTTTGGTCTGCTTTTTGTGTCTTATATTGATGGCCCCTAGTTCTGGTCTGCCACACAAGTGGCGACCTCGAAAAATTCAACTCGTCAAACATGACCATCCTGTCACAAACCCGTGCCGCCTCTCTCTCAGCCACTCAGCTCCGAACAGTGCTCAGTCACTCTGTCCCCAGCAACAGATCCTAGCAGCTTCCCCGCAGCGGACGTGAAATCGATAGACCTGCTTTCTCTCTCCCACCCTTCTTAAATAATGGGGAGATAGTTGCAATTTTCCAATCCAACAGTACAATTCCTGAATCGCGAGTGTTGAAGATTCCCAACACACTTGCAATTTCCTTACAAGTCACTTAGAAACACAGAAGATAGGAGCAGGAGCAGGCCATTCGGCCCCTCTAGCCTGCTCCGCCATTCAATGCGATCATGGCTGATCATCCAAATTCAGTCCCCTGTCCCTGCTTTCTCCCCATATCCCTTGATCCCTTTAACCTTAAGAAATATATCCAACTCCTTCTTGAATATATTTAATGAATTGGCCTCAACTGCCTTCTGTGGTAGAGAATTCCACAGGTTCACCACTCTCTGGGTGAAGAAATTCCTCCTCATTTCTGTCCTAAATGGCTTACCCCTTATCCTTAGACTGTGACCCCTGGTTCTGGACTCCCCGGCCATCGGGAACATCCTTCCTGCATCTAGTCTGTCCAGTCCTTTCAGAATTTTATAAGTTTCAATGAAATTCCCTCTCATTCTTCTAAACTCCAGCGAGTATAAGCCTAATCGACCCAATCTCTCCTCATACGTCATTCCTGCCATCCCAGGTATAGTCCTCCTTCACATTATCCACACTCCCCATTTCAGAGTCCTCTGGAAATGCTGATCTTGTGCCCCATGTGGCCAAGCCCAGATTATTTCTTTATATTGTGAAGTGCACTGTCCCAACACTAACCCTGGGGGGCACCACTCTGTGCATGCAGTGGGAGGAGGCTGGTGTGGGGCATAAACACCGGCATGGACCAGTTGGCCCGAATGGCCTGTCTCTGTGCTGTAAATTCGATGGACTTCATTAAACACGACCCTCCCTTTATTCCAGTGCTGGATGAGCAGAAATGACCTCCACCTGAATATTGGGAAGACTTTAGACATTGGCCCAGAAATTCGGCTCCCTGGCTTCCGGCGGGTGCAAGGATCGCGCGCGCACCTACCTACCGCGCCTGCCGTTGACCTCTGGGCCCACGGGGACTTCAGCCCCTGGGCCTCCTGCAGCTGCCGGCGCGCAGTGCTTGTGTACCCCAGGGGCGTAGTTAGTGCGATGCGTCCCCTGGGATCACGTGGGCCATGGAGAGCCAATGGCAGCAGACCATCTTTCATTCATAGATTTGACAGGAGACCTATCAAATCTATGAATTGAAATCGGCCCCAAAACAACACCTAAACTTCAAATAAATTTTAAAAAACCATCACATTTTTAAAATAACTATAAGTTAAATAAATTAACTACTTTAAACAAAAATTTAAATTTTTGAAAAAATTAAAATACTTTTTAAACAGTGCTAAAAATAAACTTACCTTTCTTTAAAGTATCTAAAAAAGATAATCCTGTCGAAAAAAATTTTAAATTGTAATTAATTAACCACTTACCTTGTTGAAAACGGGTCCTGCGCCTCCTTTTTAAAAGCGCAGCTTCTTCAATACTTACCTTCCCGGAGAAACCTGAAAAAAACCTAAGTTCGCTGCGTGCGCGCAGCCTCTCCCGCGCACGCGGTTCATCTCTGAACTCCTCCCTTCACGAGACCGGAAGTTCCGGTTTCCCGCGCATGCGCAGTGCATGCAGGAAACCGGCACTTCAGGAGGCCGTACGGGTGAGTACACAGTGCGTACTCACCCGGCAAGTGCCGAATTTCTGGCCCATTGTTTTCAGGCTCCTGCCACAAGCTCTCTGGCCACTGTCCGAGGTTGAACCTCGATGCCCGATGGGAGCCTGAGTTGAGCTGACGACCCCAGTACTTCCACCTCCGTAACATCGCCCGTCTCCGCCCCGCCTCAGTTCACCTGCTGCTGAAACCCTCATCCCTGCCTTTGTTACCTCCAGACTCCGACTATTCCAACGCTCTCCTGGCCCGGCCTCCCACCTTTCACCCGTTGTAAACTTCAGCTCATCCCAAACTCCTGCTGCCCCGTGTCCTAACTTGCACTGTGTCCCGTTCACCCATCACCCCCTGTGCTCGCTGACCTACATTGGCTCCCAGTCCAGCAACCCATCGATTTTAAAATTTTCAACCGTGTTTTCAAATCCCTCCATGAACTCGCCCCCTCCCTATCTCCAATCTCCTCCAGCCCCACAACCTCCCTATCTCTGTAACCTCCTCCAGCCCCAAAACCTCCCTATCTCTGTAACCTCCTCCAGCCCCACAACCTCCCTATCTCTCTAATCTCCTCCAGCCCCACAACCTCCCTATCTCTGTAACCTCCTCCAGCCCCACAACCTCCCTATCTCTGTAACTTCCTCCAGCCCCCTACAACCCTCCCTATCTCTGTAACCTCCTCCAGCCCCCTACAACCCTCCCTATTTCTAATCTCCTCCAGCCCCACAACCTCCCTATCTCTGTAACCTCCTCCAGCCCCTACAACCCTCCCTATCTCTGTAACCTCCTCCAGCCCCACAACCTCCCTATCTCTAACCTCCTCCAGCCCCACAGCCTCCCTATCTCTGTAACCTCCTCCAGCCCCACAACCTCCCTATCTCTGTAACCTCCTCCAGCCCCACAGCCTCCCTATCTCTGTAACCTCTTCCAGCCCCACAACCTCCCTCTCTCTGTAACCTCCTCCAGCCCCACAACCTCCCTATCTCTGTAACCTCCTCCAGCCCCACAACCTCCCTATCTCTGTAACCTCCTCCAGCCCCACAACCTCCCTATCTCTGCAACCTCCTCCAGCCCCACAACCTCCCTATCTCTCTAATCTCCTCCAGCCCCACAACCTCCCTATCTCTGTAACCTCCTCCAGCCCCCTACAACCCTCCCTATTTCTAATCTCCTCCAGCCCCACAACCTCCCTATCTCTGTA
Source organism: Squalus acanthias (assembly GCA_030390025.1). Taxonomy (NCBI): domain Eukaryota; kingdom Metazoa; phylum Chordata; class Chondrichthyes; order Squaliformes; family Squalidae; genus Squalus; species Squalus acanthias. Next base: position 2,226 of record JASTWF010001807.1, on the reverse strand, counting down.
ACCTCCTCCAGCCCCTACAACCCTCCCTATCTCTGTAACCTCCTCCAGCCCCCTACAACCCTCCCTATCTCTAATCTCCTCCAGCCCCACAACCTCCCTATCTCTGTAACCTCCTCCAGCCCCACAACCTCCCTATCTCTAACCTCCTCCAGCCCCACAACCTTCCTATCTCTAACCTCCTCCAGCCCCACAACCTTCCTATCTCTAACCTCCTCCAGCCCCACAACCCTCCCTATCTCTGTAACCTCCTCCAGCCCCCTACAACCCTCCCTATCTCGGTTACCTCCTCCAGCCCCCTACAACCTCCCTATCTCTGTAACCTCCTCCAGCCCCCTACAACCTCCCTATCTCTGTAACCTCCTCCAACCCCACAACCTCCCGATCTCTGTAACCTCCTCCAGCCCCCTACAACCTCCCTATCTCTGTAACCTCCTCCAGCCCCACAACCTCCCTATCTCTGTAACCTCCTCCAGCCCCACAACCTCCCTATCTCTGTAACCTCCTCCAGCCCCACAACCTCCCTATCTCTGTAACCTCCTCCAGCCCCACAACCTCCCTATCTCTGTAACCTCCTCAAGCCCCACAACCTCCCCATCTCTGTAACCTCCTCCAGCCCCCTACAACCTCCCTATCTCTGTAACCTCCTCCAGCCCCACAACCTCCCTATCTCTGTAACCTCCTCCAGCCCCTACAATCTCCCTATCTCTGTAACCTCCTCCAGCCCCCTACAACCTCCCTATCTCTGTAACCTCCTCCAACCCCACAACCTCCCTACCTCTGTAACTTCCTCCAGCCCCCTACAACCCACCGAGATCTCTGCGCTCCTCCAATTCTGGCCTCTTGAGCATCCCCGATCTCTATCGCTTCACCATTGGCGGGCCCAGTGGGTAGGATATTCAGGCCCCTCCCAGAGTGAGCGGGGTATTCAGGCCCCGCCCCGCATGGCACCGAGCTGAGTTTGAAGGTTTCAGGAAGGACAGGGTTGAATGGAAGAGTTTTATTTCTGACAAGCACCAATATCTCGAACACAGTCCCCCGCCCCAATAAACAGATAATTAACGAGTAAACACAACATATGGTAAAAACTCCTGCCACAGTCCCGCTCCCCCCCTCCCCGCCGAGCAGGCTCTTCCCACCGGCGCTCGGTCCACTCTGGATCAATGTCGTTTCCGGTCCGGACTCCGGCTCCTCCTGCGCCCACTCCTGCACGGGAAGAGCAGAGAGAAGGGGTAAATAATCGCACCTTTCCCCCCACCAAAACCATCTGCCCCGATCCCCCCCGCTCCCTCCCCCAGGGCCCGAGCCCCCTCCCCCGGGCCCGAGCCCCACCCCCACCCTCCCCCGGGCCCGAGCCCCACCGGGCCCGAGACCCCTCCCACCCTCCCCCGGGCCCGAGCCCCACCCCCCATCTGGCCCTCCCACCCTCCCCCGGGCCCGAGCCCCCTCCCACCCTCCCCCGGGCCCGAGCCCCACCCCCACCGGGCCCGAGACCCCTCCCACCCTTCCCCGGGGCCGGGCCCCACCCCCCACTGGGCCCGAGACCCCCTCCCCCGGGCCCGAGACCCCTCCCCCGGGCCCGAGCCCCACCCCCACCCTCCCCCGGGCCCGAGCCCCACCGGGCCCGAGACCCCTCCCACCCTCCCCCGGGCCCGAGCCCCACCCCCCATCTGGCCCTCCCACCCTCCCCCGGGCCCGAGCCCCCTCCCACCCTCCCCTGGGCCCGAGCCCCACCCCCACCGGGCCCGAGACCCCTCCAACCCTTCCCCGGGGCCGGGCCCCACCCCCCACTGGGCCCGAGACCCCCTCCCCCGGGCCCGAGACCCCTCCCCCGGGCCCGAGCCCCACCCCCACCCTCCCCCGGGCCCGAGACCCCTCCCACCCTCCCCCGGGCCCGAGCCCCACCCCCACCGGGACCGAGACCCCTCCCACCCTCCCCCGGGCCCGAGCCCCACCGGGCCCGAGACACCTCCCACACTCCCCCAGGTGCGAACCCCCTCCCCCAGGGCCCGAGTCCCACCTCCCCCCAGGCCCAAGACCACTCCCCCGGGCGCGAACCCTGCCCCCCGGATTTTCGCTCTGATTAACTCACCGTCTCTTGCTCTTGGGGGGCCCTCTGACGAAGCCCCAGTCCACACTGATGGGCTGTCCCGCCAGCTCAGAGCCGTTGAGGCCCTCCATCGCCGCCTGGGCCTCCTTGTAGGTCTCGTACTCCACCAGAGCGTAACC
>JASTWF010001806.1:0-52500 GCA_030390025.1 Squalus acanthias | reverse complement strand
TTCTGTGGTAGAGAATTCCATAGGTTCACCACTCTCTGGGTGAAGAAATTCCTCCTCATCTCAGTCCTAAATGGCTTACCCCTTATCCTTAGATTGTGACCCCTGGTTCTGGACTGCCCCGCCATCGGGAACATCCTTCCTGCATCTAGTCTGTCTAGTCCTGTTAGAATTTTATAAGTTTCAATGAGATCCCCTCTCATTCTTCTAAACTCCAGCGAATACAAGCCCAATCGACCCAATCTCTCTTCATACGTCATTCCTGCCATCCCAGGTATCAGTCTGGTGAATCTTCGCTGCACTCCCTCCATGGCAAGAACATCCTTCCTCAGATAAGGTGACCAAAACTGCGCGCAATACTCAAGGTGTGGTCTCACCAAGGCCCTGTACAACTGCAGCAAGACATCCTTGCTCCTGTACTCGAATCCTCTCGCTATGAAGGCCAACATACCATTTGCCTTCTTAACCGCCTGCTGCACGTGCATGCTTACCTTCAGCGACTGGTGCACAAGGACACCCAGGTCTCGTTGCACTTCTCCTTTTCCCAATCTATTGCCGTTCAAATAATCTGCCTTCCTGTTTTTGCCACCAAAGTGGATAACCTCGCATTTATCCACATTATACTGCATCTGCCATGCATCTGCCCAATCACCCAACCTGTCCAAATCATACTGGAGTTTCTCTGCATCCTCCTCACAGCACACACGCCCACCCAGCTGCAAACTTGGAGATATTACATCTAGTTCCCTCGTCCAGATCATTTATATATATTGTGAATAACTGGGATCCTAGCATCGATCCTTGCGGTACCCCACTAGTTACTGCCTGCCACTCGGAAAAAGACCCGTTTATTCCAACTCTTTGCTTCCTGTCTGCCAACCAGTTCTCTATCCAAGTCAGTACCTTACCCCCAATCCCATGTGCTTTAACTTTGCATGCTAATCTCTTATGCGGGACCTTATCGAAAGCCTTCTGAAAGTCCAAATACACCACATCCACTGGTTCTCCCTTATCTATTCTACCAGTTACATCCTCAAAAAATTCCAGTAGATTAGTCAAGCACGATTTACCTTTTGTAAATCCATGTTAACTTTGTCCGATCCTGTCACTGTTTTCCAAGTGCTCTGCTGTTACATCTTTTATAATGGACACTAGCATTTTCCCCACTACCGATGTCAGGCTTACTGGTCTATAATTCCCCGTTTTCTCTCTACCACCTTTTTTAAATAGTGGGGTTACATTAGCTACCCTCCAATCCATGGGAACTGTTCCAGAGTCTATAAAATTTTGGAAGGTGACCAGCAATGCATCTACTATTTCTAGGACCAGAGAACATATATCAGAGACAGGATGGGATTGGCAGATTCAAAGAACGCAGGGAAAGCAAGAAACAAGCAGTGACGGTGGATATAAGGAGACCGTGGGTCCACCGAGGTTGCTCACCGTGGAAGAATCATAGAATGGTTACAGCACAGAAGGAGGCCATTCGGCCCGTCGAACCCATGCCGGCTCTCTGCAAGAGCTCTTCAGCTAGTCCTATTCCCCGCCCTTTCCTTGTAGCCCTGCAAATTTTTTTTCTTCAGGTACTTATCCAATTCCCTTTTGAAAGCCACGATTGAGTCTGCCTCCACCACCCTTTCAGGCAGTGCATTCCAGATCCTCACCACTTGCTGTGTAAAAAAGTAAATCTCTCATGTCGCCTTTGGTTCTTTTGCCAATCACCTTAAATCTGTGTCCTCTGGTTCTCGACCCTTATGCCAATGGGGAACAGTTTCTATCTACTCTGTCTCGACCCCTCATGATTTTGAACACCTCTATCAAATCTCCTCTCAATCTTCTCTGCTCTAAGGAGAACAATCTCAGCTTCTCCAGTCTATCCACGTAACTGAAGTCCCTCATCCCTGGAACCATTCTTGTAAATCTTTTCTGCACCCTCTCTAAGGCCTTCACATCCTTCCTAAAGTGCGGTGCCCAGAATTAGACACAATACTCCAGTTGAGGCCGAACCAGTGTTTTATAAAGGTTCGTCATAACTTCCTTGCTTTTGTACTCTGTGCCTCTATTTATGAAGCCCAGGATCCTGTATGCTGTTTTAAGCATTTTCTCAACCTGCCCTGCCACCTTCAATGATTTGTGCATATATACCCCCAGGTCTTTCTGTTCATGCACCCTCTTTAGGATTGTACCCTTTCGTTTATATTGCCTCTCCTCATTCTTCCTACCAAAATGTATCACTGATAAGCCTATTACGTGGCACTTTATCAAACGCCTTTTGGAAGTCCATGTACACCACGTCAAATGCATTGCCCTCATCAAAAAAACTCAATCAAGTTAGTTAAACACGATTTGCCTTTAACAAATCGGTGCTGGCTTTCATTAATCCATACTTGTCCAAGTGACTGTTAACTTTGTCCCTGATTATCGTTTCTAAAAGCTTCCCCACTACTGAGGTTAAACTGACTGGCCTGTAGTTGCTGGATTTATCATTTCACCCTTTTTTGAACAAGGGTGTAACATTTGCAATTCTCCAGTCCTCCAGAAGAGTGCAGACGTGTATGGGGGAACGTGGAGATCGAAGGAGCTGATCGCTTCTTGATTCTGGGGGCAGTCCAGTCCAAAAGGTTGTACATATTTGGCTACTGAATTTAACAATAAATATTTTATAAGTTTTGTTAAGCTCTGATGAAAATTGTGATTGTGTTCATTTGTTTGAATAAAGTGAATAAAAAGTGAACTGCTCTTTGTGTCTGTGGCTGAGTTTCTCGCTCCATTTAGTAGTTTATTTAAGCCGATCCTCACAGGGTTAATGAGAAAAGCCCACACTGAGGATTGACTCTGGGCCCTGCCTGGTGTGTGGCTCAGAGTTCACCCAGTCAGTAGCTGAGCCCAGGGACAATCCCCAGTCTGCAATATCCCATTGGAAAACTCCTCTCTTCCCCTGGCTATGATTCATGCAAATCAGAAAACAGTTTTCCTTCCACCTTTATTTCCAGATGTTAAACTTCTCCTATTAAGGTCACTGAAATAATGTTACTCTTAAAAGATACGATTGGACGTAAAACAACGGACAGGAAAAGACCCTCTGGTCCATCCAGCCTGTCACACACAACTGCGACATCCCCACCCCAACCGACACCATGTGATCTGGGAGACACGAAAAACCAGATTAAAAACACAGGCCAATTTGGGGGGGGGGGGAAAGATCTTGGAAATTCCTCTCCTACTGCCTTAGGTGATTAAAATTAGTACAGGAGATCACTCTGGTCCTGATCAGGCCGTGCATTACAAGAAACGTTCCCGCTAAGCCGTGCGGCCACACCGCTCTCACGTAACCCGGGACCGGCTTTTCAAATGTGAGATTTTGAATAAGAACATAAGAAATAGGAGCAGGAATAGGCCACTTGGCCCCTCGAGCCTGCTCCGCCATTCAATAAGATCATGGCTGATCTTGGGCCCAAAGCCACTTCCCTGCCCGCTCCCCATAACCCTTCACTCCCTTATCTTGCAAAAATCTGTCTATCTCCACCTTAAATGTATTTAATGACCCAGCCTCCACGGCTCTCTGGGGCAGAGAATTCCACAGATTTACGACCCTCTGAGAAGAAATTCCTTCTCATCTCAGTTCTAAAAGGTCGACCCTTTATTCTGAAACTATGCCCCGAGTTCCAGATTGCCCCACAAGGGGAAACATCCTCTCTACATCTACCTTGTCGAGCCCCCTCAGTATCTTATATGTTTCAATAAGATCACCTCTCATTCTTCTAAATTCCAGTGAGTATAGGCCCAACCTGCCTTCATAAGTCAACCCCCTCATCTCTAGAATTAACCGTGTGAATCGTCTCTGAACTGCCTTCAATGCAAGTATATCCTTCCTTAGATAAGGAGACCAAAACTGTGCGCAGTACTCAAGGTGTGGTCTCACCAATACCCTGTACAGTTGTAGCAGGACTTGTGTACTCTGACCCCCTTGCAATGAAGGCCAACATTCCATTTGCCTTTTTGATTACTTGCTGTACCTGCATGGCTAACTTTTTGAGTTTCATGCACAAGGACTCCCAGGTCCCTCTGAACTATAGCATTTTGTAATGTCCATTTAAATAATAATTTGCTTTTTTATTTTTCCTGACAAAGTGCATAACCTTGCACTTTCCCACATTATACTCCATCTGCCAAATGGGTCACGCAGCCCCTTAAAGGGACCGTACACCCCCCAAAAATTAGGGGAACATTGATTACAAGGCAGTTGTTTTTCCACTCCTCCTCTGCGGACTCCATCTGAATACAGAGCCTCGGAGCCTGGTCTCCAACGCTCTCCAGTCCAGGTCTGTACAGCAGCCAATCCCCAAACATTCGGCGATGACTTGAAATCCGTCAGTGGGTTGTCCAGAGTTCCCACATTTGTGTCATTACAGCTTTAAATAAAAATAGATGGGGACAGTTTTTGCTCAAGTGCAAACTGTAACCTCCTGAAATTTGCTGGGACCTGAACCCATTCCTGTAATTCGCTGGAATATACAACATAACATAATAAATAGGAGCAGGATGAGGCCATTTGGTCCTTCGAGCCTGCCCCACCATTCAATACATAGATACATAGAAGATAGGAGCAGGAGTAGGCCATCCGGCCCTTCGAGCCTGCTCCGCCATTTAATGAGATCATGGCTGATCCTTCAATTCAGTATCCCGTCCCCGCCTTCTCTCCGTAACCCTTAACCCCTTTTGCCTGTAGAAATATATCTAATTCCCTCTTAAATATATTTAATGAGCTGGCGTACACTGCCCTCTGTGGCAATGAGTTCCACAGGTTCACCACTCTCTGAGTGAAGAAATTCCCCCTCATTTCTGTCCTAAATGGTTTAGCCCTTATCCTTAAATTATGTCCTCTAGTTCTGTTCTCACCCGCCAAGGGAAACATTCCTTCTGCATCTAATCTGTCTAGACCTGTCAGAATTTTATACACTTCTATGAGGTCCCCTCTCAATCTTCTAAACTCCAGTGTGTACATCCCTAAACTACATAGTCTCTCCTCATAGGTCAATCCCGCCATTCCTGGTATCAGCCTGGTGAATCGCCGCTGCACCCCCTCCATGGCAAGAACATCCTTCCTCAGATGAGGCGACCAAAACTGTACACAGCACTCGAGGTGTGGTCTCACCAGTGCCCTGTACAGCTGCAGCAAGGTATCCCTGTTCCTGTATTCCAACCCTTTTGCTATGAAGGCCAGCATACCGTTTGCCTTCTTGACCGCCTGTTGCACCTGCATGCTCGCCTTCAGTGACTGGTGTACAAGAACACCCAGGTCTCTCTGTACTTCCCCCTCTCCCAATTTATTGCCATTTAAATAATAATTTGCCCTCCCGTTCCTGCACCCAAGGTGGATAACTTCGCACTTGTCCACATTATAGTGCATCTGCCATTTATCCGCCCAATCACCCAGTCTGTCCAAATCGCTCTGGAGCTTCCTGGTCTCCTCCTCTGAGCCCACCCCCCCTCCTAGTTTAGTGTCGTCTGCAAATTTGGAAATGCTGCATTCGACTCCCTGATCCAGGTCATTAATATAAATTGTGAACAGCTGGGGACCCAGGACAGATCCCTGTGGTACCCCACTTGTTACTGCCTGCCATTCAGAAAATGAGCCGTTTATTCCAACTCTCTGTTTTCTATCTGACAGCCAGTTCTCTATCCACGTCAATACTTTCCCCTTTATCCCATGAGCTTCAATTTTCCATGCTAATCTTTTATGTGGGACCTTATCGAAGGCCTTTTGGAAGTCCAGGTACACCACATCTACTGGCTCTCCCCCATCTATTTTACCAGTTACTCCCTCAAAAAATTCCAATAGATTAGTCAAGCACGATTTACCCTTTGTAAATCCATGTTGACTCTGTCCTATCCTGTCCCCATTTGCTAAGTGCTCGGCTATTTCATCCTTAATGATGGACTCCAGCATTTTGCCCACAACTGATGTAAGGCTTACAGGTCTGTAATTACCTGCTTTTTCCCTACCCCCCTTTTTGAATAGTGGGGTAACGTTAGCTACCCTCCAATCCATGGGCACTGTTCCCGAGTCTAATGAATTCTGAAAAATCATGCTTAGTGCATCCGCTATCTCTAGGGCCACCTCCTTCAGTACCCTAGGATGCATGTTATCAGGCCCTGGGGATTTGTCCGCCTTCAATCCCTTTAGCTTCCTTAACACCATATCCTTAGAGATATTGATTTGCGTCAGTTCCTCCTTTGCCAATGTCCCTATTTTTCCCGATATCCCAGGGAGGTTTTTTGTGTCTTCCTTCGTAAAGACTGACCCAAAGTATGCATTTAGTTGGTCTGCCATTTCCTTATTTCCCATTATATATTCCCCCGTATCTGACTGCAATGGACCAACTTTGGTTTTCACCAGTCTTTTCCTCTTGATATACTTATAAAAGCTTTTGGAGTTAGTTTTTATATTTTCCGCCAGCTTGCTTTCGTAAGCTATTTTGCCCTTCTTGATTAAGCCCTTTGCCCTCCTTTGCTCTATCTTAAACTGTTCCCAATCTTCCGCTCTGGCGCGTTTTTTGGCTATTTTATACGCCCTATCTTTGGATTTTATGCTGTCTCTAATTTCCCCTGTTATCCACGGTTGAGTCACCTTTTTAGATTTCCTTTTATGCCAGATTGGTATAAACAATTTTTGCAATTTTGTCATTCTATCTTTAAATGCTTGCCATTGTTTATCTACCTCCAGTCCTCCCAGGAACGTTGTCCATTGATGGCTGATCATTTACATCAACTCCACTTTCCTGCCCCATTCCCATATCCCTTGATTGACATAGTATCCAAAAATCTATCAATCTCTGTCTTGAATAACCGTTCCGACGGGCCACAGCGAAAAACCGCATAGACCTCCTCAGAAGACGAACACGGGACACAACCAACAGAGTACCCTACGTCGTCCAGTACTTCCCCGGAGCGGAAAAACTACGCCATGTTCTTCGCAGCCTTCAACATGTCATCGATGACGACGAACACCTTGCTAAGGCCATCCCCACGCCTCCACTACTCGCCTTCAAGCAGCCGCCTAACCTCAAAAGTACCATCGTTCGCAGCAGATTACCCATCTTTCAGGAGAACAGCAACCAAGACACCACACAACCCTGCCACGGCAACCTCTGCAAGACATGCCAAATCATGGACACAGATACCATCATTACACGTGAGGACACTACCCACCAGGTACACGGTACATACTCATGTGACTCGGCCAACGTTGTCTACCTGATACGTTGCAGTAAAGGATGCTCCAGAGCATGGTACATCGGCGAGACCATGCAGACACTGAGACAACGTATGAACGGACACCGCGCAACAATCGCCAGGCAGGAGGGTTGCCTCCCAGTCGGGGAACACTTCAGCAGCCAGGGGCATTCAGCCTCGGATCTGCGGGTAAGCGTTCTCCAAGGCGGCCTTCGAGATACACGACAGCGCAAAATCATAGAGCAGAAACTGATAGCCAAGTTCCGCACTCATGAGGATGGCCTCAATCGCGATATCGGGTTCATGTCACGATACAGAACGTGACTTGACATCATGGCTGGTCTTCCCAGGTGTTTTTTTTAAAAAAGACTAACACAAGAACACAAATTGACAGGATATGCAGCCAGCAGGTGGTTTGACACGTTGGACCCCCTGGGACACATCTCATTGTCTTGGCTGTGCTCTTTGTTGTAGGGAATAATGTGAATAGATTTTGTCTGGGTTTAAATTGTGAATTCTGGGAGATTCTCTCATTGCTAACTTACCTGACGAAGGAGCGAACTGCTTCGAAAGCTTGTAAAATTAAATAAATCTGTTGGACTATAACCTGGTGTTGTGCGACTTCTCATTTTTGTCTTGAATAAATGCAACATCTGAGCATCCACAGCCCTCTAGGGTAGAGAATTCCAAAGATTCACAAGCCTCTGAAAGAAGAAATTTCTCATCTCAGTCCTAAATGGCCGATCCCTTATTCTGAGACTGTGACCCCTGGTTCTAGACTCCCCAGCCAGGGGAAACATCCTCCCTGTCAAGCCCTGTAAGAATTTTAAATGAGATCACCTCTCATTCCTCTAAATTCAAGGGAATATAGGTCCAGTCTCCTCAATCTCTCCTCATAGGACAATCTCCCCATCCCAGGAATCAGTCTGGTGAACCTTCGTTGCACGGCAGCCAACTTGCACACAGCAAGCTCCCACAAACAGCAATGTGATAATGACCAGATAATCTGTTTTTTAGTGATGTTGATTGAGGAATAAATATTGGCCAGGACACCCTCTTCTTCAAAATAGTGCCATGGGATCTTTTACGACCACCTGAGGGAGCAGATGGGGCCTTGGTTTAACATCTCATCCAAAAGACAGCACCTCCAACAGGGCAGCTCCCCCTCAGTACTGCCCTGGCGTGTCAGCCTAGATTTTGTACTCAGGTCTCTGGGGGAGGATTTGAATCCACACCTGACACAAAGGCGAGAGTGCTACCCACTGAGCCACAGCTGACACTAACTTGCACTGTAAACTGCATTGCAGTTTTAAAGATCTAAGTTAAATTCTAAATCTTAAGACTAAATTTCGGTCAGACTTACTCACCAAATTCCAAATTCTAAACTTCCCACTCAAATAACGTGCGATATGTGGTTACGTTCCGTGCTGTAGCTGGGAGATGTTCCCATTCCTTCAATTCACCGGGACCAGATCCCATCCTTTAATTCGCTGAGAGCTGATCCCGTCGCTTTAATTCACTAGGACCAGATCCCATCCTTTAATTTTTCTGGGACCAGATCCCGTTCCTTTAATTCGCTGGGATCTGATCCCGTTCCTTTGATTTGCCGGGAGCTGAATCATCGGGATGCATTGGCACAATTTGTCTCAGGAAAATCTTTTAATGCACGACCTCCTCTTAAGGTATTTTTTAGGCGTCCTAACTCTGGAGGGCCATCCATATGTTTTTCTTTCCCTCCCCGGATCCTGTGCTGTGTTAACATTTAGCACGCCCCAGAACTCCGTTTGTTGACATCCAAAGGCTACCTAGAACAAGGAAAAGAAACATACCAAACACTCCCCACAAGGCCCCAGAGACAACCAGGTGGGTGGAAATTGCCGTGTTACTTGAAGAATGAAGAGCAGCTCACAAGGGAGCTGATCTTCATTCGAGCATTCTGCACACACTGCTGGTGACTAACCAAGTACTGAGGACAAAGAGGATGGAGGTACTTGTATGGGAACGGAGACTTAAATACACAGGACAGACATGATAAAGAGATGATTACCCAAGAATGCCAGTCTGAAGTGATGTCTGGTGGGGATATGAGCGTGACTCCATGTTGCAGGTGTTGTTGGGACAAAGTAGTGTGTCCACCACGATCATTATCACACTGGTGGTAATCCCTGATCTGATAGACATTCCTTCTCAACAGCAAGGCCATCAATCAGAAGCTGGCAGGATCCAGACCCTGGCAGCTTAGCTTAGTGTTTGGATCTAGTGCCCGTGAATAACCCTCACTTTGATCTATTTGTCCTGGGAGCTGGAATCTGTTCCCTTGTAGGGTCTGGCCTTCTCACCCGAAGTACCAGTTGGACAGTGTCCAGCAGTGTGTGGAGGATGTCGGAATGAGGGATAAAGATTCCTTTAAAAAAGCAGGGTTGTCTTTACTCTTCAAATGACTTGGCGTTCTCCCGTGGGCTCCTGAAGTCAGACTGGCAGTATTTGTGAGGCCAGTAAAGGGTTAACCAGAACCACATTCTCCTGCAATGTTCTGGAGATCAGGCAACCTGAGCAACAGAATCTAGAACCAAAAGACTGTCCAGCCTCCATGCTGACTGCCTGAGGTCCTCAAACAGATTGGTGATTGTCCGGTGATGCGAGCAAGTCGATCGATCTGGTAACATCCCCTGCCCCCCTCCCCCAAGTCCTGAAGATAGTCTGGCTTACCTCAGTGTGGATCATCCACGAGTCAGGGTGGACTACAGAGCAGCTGAGTGTGCTGATGGTGTGTTGTCCACCCCGGACAAATGTGGCACCAAGAGTGCCACCCCGTGGTTCAAGCACCCAATGGGAAGCAATATGTCATCTTGACAGAGGGACCCGGGAGTGGATCTTACCCTGTTTGTGCACATAGTGGACTACTGTCATATTGTCTGTCCGGAGACACACTGACTTACCCCGCACCGAGTCTGAAAGTGGATAATGTCCTATTCGACCGTTCACACCTGTTGAAATGCCAAGTGAGCTCATCCATGTCCACTGGCCTAGAAGCCCATTCATCCTGAACATGGCCCCCCCACCCATATGTTGAAGCATTAGCTGAAGAGCCTGATGGCTGTAGCACCAACCCCAGGAGAACACTGTGCTCCCAGGACCACCAGCTCTAGTTCAGATGCTGTGACAAAGGAGACCTGTGGAAACATTTCTGGCAGAGCAAGGCTCAACTGGAGAAATATCCCCAACAGTTGAGCCTTCTGGATGACAAAGCTGACTGACTATCACTCACTCTCAGTGTGGATAGTAGAAGACAATGATGTCACCTGCCAGTATGCCCACGAGTTGATGGTTCCTGATGGTCAAACCAAACCATGTTGTGAAAACATGGAGGCTCAAGCTGCTAATGCAGAGGATACTCACTACTTCTGGTCTCCTGGACTCAAGCGTCCAGACTGATCCACTTCCATAGGGAAGTGCTGGAGATGGCCCATCCGCCCAGATCTGTGGTGGGCTATCAAAGGCAGGAATCACTGCCTGGGGAGGTGGAGCTGGACAGAGTCTCGAAGGTTACTTGTTGCGAGCTCCCTGCATTCCAGGTCCAAATCTGGAATGACGGCCTGACATGGTACAAGGACATTGCCGTCCGGCTAAAGCATTGTAATGGCTGCTGTCCCTGAAGGGGCCTGTAGATGGGGTGGGCTAAGCTACAAAGTGAGACAGTGTCCCCTGGGGTGCCAACCCGGGAATGCCTGAAGGTTCTGCTGGAGGTGCGTGTAGCCCTGCAGTAACTCCTCCACTTGCTCACCAAAGAAGCCCTCAGCAGCAAAGGGCATCTGCAGTAGTTGCTGCACTTTAACCTGCTGATAAGAAAAGCCGGTCAGTGGATTTGGTGGCAGGGAATACGGATAAGTGCCAAACCCTGCAGGAAGCTCCACCAGATCCCACATGTCCCACCAGTTGGATTCTGCTGGATGGAACAGGACTAGTTTCCTGGGCGGCGGTAACCTTCCTTCTGATGCTTTCCCGACTGAAGTTTGCCAGCGATCAGTGAACTGAAAGGTGGGAACCAGGGTAGTAGAGGCACTTTGGACGCTGTCTACCTTGGCCATAACCAGAGGGTGCTTATCAAACCCGCCCAAACTGCCCTGGAGATTGGTAGGATAAATCCAGCAAAAGTCGATGCTTGTGGCCTTTTCAAGACTCCAAGTAAAGACTCAACGCCCCAGGTCCAGGGACTTCTGGAACCGACAGTTTCAGACTCGGGACATCCTTGTGTTCAATACATGAAAAAGCCTCAGCGACTGGTGGTCAGGGTCCGACTCAGGCTCCCAACTTGGCTTCCGAAGGTGGGAAGCCTCCGAGCAGCTTCCTTGGGCTTTACCGACAGGGAAGGTTGATAGGGAGGTCTGGGAACATGGATGAGGGCGGCTGTATCAGCTAGGAGCTGATGGATACAAGCGTCGATGGAGTTAAACCCTCGAGACATGAGCCCCTGCCACTCGGAGGAGGTGTCACTGAGGCACACGTAGACTCCCTGGGAGTGAGAGCCCTTGGAACCTGGATACCCGTCAGGAGTTGGAGGGAGAGGCTGTGGTGGCTCCACAGTGCTGGGGGCTGGTGGGGTGGGGGTGGGGGGCACGGTGGAGGAGACACAGATGTATAAAAAGCGAACGGAGACCTGCGACTGCCCTCACCAAAGTGGAACTAACCTGCAGCAGAGGTGACCCTGAGTGAGGTCGAGTCCTCCAAGGGAGGTGCCCCCGAATGAGCTGGTGCCAACTGGAGACCAATGTCCCGGGTGCTGGGTTGGTGTCACCAGAGGGGACGGCGGATGCTTCTGGTGAAGGACTCACCAACAGTAGCTGGCGGTGCTTGGGGGAACCAACATGATTCTGGCACCAGTAGGCGCGGACACCTCAGAGCCAGCTGGTGCCAGAGGAGGCCACTTCCTCTTTATCCCAGGAGGCCTGGGTACAAGTTGGTACCGGGGCTTCACCCGATGGTGTGGACTGGGAGGGCAGGGACTGCTTGGCTAATGGCCTTAACCATCCCATTCCAATCGAAGCCATCGAGGCAACAACCGGAGCGTTCCCCCTTGAGACTTTCCTGTTCAGTCCCAAGGTGAACCCCCAGCCGACATCAGGTTGGAATGACTGTATGGACTGGGCCCTAACCAGTACCAGTGCAGTTAATCCCGAGAGCAGTGCTGAACTGAGCCTGGAGTTGGAGCAGGGTTGGTGCTTGATGCCAATGTGGGTCATGATGGCAGGACATGAAGGTCCAGCCGACGGAAATGGGACAAATTTTATCCTGGAAGGTGCATTAAGTACAGAAAGGTCGGGGCAGATCCTTAAATTTGACTAAAACTGGGTGTCTGGGATGGGGAAGAAATGCACCAGAAGGGAGAGATTGGGTTTGGTCATCAATAAAAAACAAATGAAGAGATGTCGAGTTGGCTCTGAGAAATGGATGGGACGCAGAGGGATGGCGTGAGGAGAATTTCAGTTACTCAGCTCCCTCCATTGCGGTATCTCTACTGGCATTGATTCGAGTTCAGTCGGGATGCACTCTCTCTTGTATTAGATCCACTGGTTCTTTGTGGTTTTGTTACTCACAACTTTAATCTGTGGGTAGTTTGTTAAAAAGCCCCATTTCCTCTCGCTCATCCTGATACCAACCGTGTACCTGTGGCAGGAGGAGAAATTACACACAAAAATCACTGGATTGCAACAAGGACAACTACAGGCATTTTATAGCTCCCCTCATATAGTAAACCATTTAACAATGGGGAGAGCAGGACACCGAGTGAAGATGGCTGCAATATCAACAACACAGGGGGGGGGAGAGAGGTTTCTGAAGGTAGCGAGAGGCACTGTGTTTTGGGGTGAATTCTATTGAGCAGTGGTTTAGTAACTGAAAGACTGACCTCTGGTCATGGAGCTGGTGGATGGGAGAGGGTGGAGGTGACCAGTAATTGCAGAGTCAGGAGAGCAGAGGCTGCACACTAGGGACAAATGGCCAGAGATGGGATGGAGCAAGACTGTGGAGGAATCATCTCGATGCCCAGACCAGGACCTTGAAGTCAATTTTCTGGAGGACAGGTGGCCAGTGAAATTAGACAAGTACAGGTTGAGGTAATGGCTCTCTGATAGTTACTGATCTAATCCAGTTATTCCCTCAGATATTGCAATGCGGCACGAGGTTTCATCAGTATTTTGTACTCTGCTCAGGGCCATACTTGCATCAACAGTGAAAGACCCTCAGCTCCACCTGTCAACCCAACAGCACTTTCCCAATAGTCTAACATTTCAAACTTGTCCTGGTTGGTTTCTCTCCCACCTTTCTCCTTATTAGTGTTCTTCCTCAGTTAGTATTCTGGGATAATGTAGGGGTAATATAGATGGAGCGTTATCCTACCGTCTAACCCCCAGCTACACTTGCCCTGTAAATGTTTAAGCAGATTCTGGGTGCAAAACTAATCGACTTGTTCCTTTTCTTGTGACGTTACTGGCCACAGATTCTGATGCTACCTGAGTATTAAAGACAGAAAATGCCACTGGTTCTGGAGTTGGACAATTGACACCTTCTTCAGAATCAGAAAGAAGGTCCAGAATGGCTGCAATGCCATCAGGTGAACCAGGATCACTGGCACAAGAGGAGCTGTCTGACACTATCAGAGTGCTTTAGATGGCAGTAACTGAGCCAGCTGACCTGGGAGGTCCTTGGCAAGGACCCAGGAATTGACAAGGCCAGACGACACCAGTAGCACCTGGGTCTAGAGTTTCTCCCCAACTCCTTCACTATCGTTGTCTGAGGCCAAGCGCCAGCTCCAGAGGTTTTATATTTTTAATTAACAGAGTGGCAATGCACTGAGTTCAATTAAGAAATAAAAAGATACATTTCCAGAACAACATATTTCAGGTGCAATATTTTGCTACCTTACATATTTAAATTAGCCAAACGAGGAAAATCCCACCTAGAATCATAGAATCAGACAGCACAGAGAGGCCATTCAGCCCATCGTGCCTGTGCTGGCTCTTTGAAAGGGCTATCCAATTAGTCCCACTCCCCTGCCCTTTCCCCATAGCCCTGACAATGTCTCCTTTTCAAGTATATATCCAATTTCCTTTTGAAAGTTATCACCTGGGCCGGTGTCAGGAGATGTGTGGGCAGGTTCCAAGCTCGGTCTAGGCAGCTCCAGTGGGATTACTGCGAGGAAGGACATCCAGCCCTCAGTGTCCACATGGGGCCCAGTAAATATCAGTAACCGCAGCCCAGGCCTTGGCCTACCTATAGGTAAAGTCACAGGAGATCTCGCAGTGACAAGTGAAGCACTCGAACTTACTGGATCTGTTCAAATGTTCACACGGTAGAATCCGCTCGATTTGGCCGCTAGACCAAATGAAGACTGTAGCCCGCTGACCATTCCAGCCCATTCCCCATCTACTGCTGCTCAATGATAGCATCTGGATCATCCACCTGTGCCCAGTGCAAGCTCTTCATCTGATGCCACCTCATCCTTGCCTTTTCCCAAATCCTTTTACATTCTTCCTTCTCAAATATCCAATTCCTATTGAAATGATTTGACAGTTTCTGCCTCAATAGCCATTTGTTCCAATAACCTTTTGTGTGAAGAATTTCTTTAACTTCCCCCCTTCGTTCTTCGAGTCTTAACTCTGAGCTCTCAGCGCTGGTGGATACTTTCAGTAGTTGATTATTCAGATGTTCTCTCTCTCCCGCTCAGCCTCTCCCCTTATTTAGTCCCAAAACTGCACTCTGAATGGGACACTGCTCAACACCAATCAGCGGTTTAAATAGGGAGGCTTTCGACCGTTTAAATTGTGGGTTCAGGCTGACTCCCTCCACTGTTTAAATTGTGGGTTCAGGCTGACTCTCCACTGTTTAAATTGTGGGTTCGGACTGACTCTCTCCACTGTTTAAATTGTGGGTTCGGGCTGACTCCCTCCACTGTTTAAATTGTGGGTTTGGGCTGACTCCCTCCACTGTTTAAATTGTGGGTTCGGGCTGACTCTCCACTGTTTAAATTGTGGGTTTGGGCTGACTCTCTCCACTGTTTAAATTGTGGGTGCGGGCTGACTCCCTCCACTGTTTAAATTGTGGGTTTGGGCTGACTCCCTCCACTGTTTAAATTGTGGGTGCGGGCTGACTCTCTCCACTGTTTAAATTGTGGGTTTGGGCTGACTCCCTCCACTGTTTAAATTGTCGGTTCTAGCTGAGCTGTCCCACAGGCTATTCTAGGGTCCAGGACAAGCTGGTCAGAACAATCAATGTGTAATGAGCTGGTTTCAGTTTCCGGGATTTGAACCTTTATATCTGCACGGTCACTACAGTGGGTTTTACTGTTACTCACTCTGACCTCCGCAGGGAATGATACAAGCTGGAACTACAGGTCTAAACAAACCTTCTACAGCAACAACCTTCCGAGTGTCAGCTGGCTGTGATATTTCAATTGTTCATGCTCCCTTCACAAACTAAACCTGTTCCGATCTTCTACCGACCATATTCATTCCTAGATAGATCAGCCAAGTTAGGCACAATCAGTGCAGCTCCCTTTCCTTAAACTGGTTGTACAGCCTCCTGCCTAAAATTGACCAGGTTTACAAACCTATTGTGATGTCTGATCTCACTGTGATGCGCAGTGTGAGGGTGAGGCTTGCTCTGTGATGTCATGGTTTGACCATCCAGTTAAAGGGTTTCATTTAGGTTACAATGTCTTGATGTTCTAGAATACAATAACAGGTTTCCAAGTGGTTACGGCCTGGAGAACAGGGTGCACAGGCGATGGGCAGTGATGGGATTGTTTGTCTCCTACCAATGATGTTAAGTAGTTCTATACATTTACAGCAACAGGAGGAGGCCATTCAGCCCCTCAAGCCCATTCCGTTATCTAATTACATGATGGCTGATCTGTACCTCAATTCCATTTACCTGCCTTTGATCCATATCTCTTGATAAACTTAGGAACATAGGAACAGGAGGAGGCAATTCAGCCCCTCAAGCCTGTTCCACCATTCAATTAGATGATGACTGATCTGTATCTTACCTCCATCTACCCACCTTTGTTCCATACTCTTGCCTAAAAAAAAAATCTATCTATCTCAGTTTTGAAATTTTGAATTGACCCCCAGCCTCAACAGCTTTTTGGGGGAGAGAAAGTTCCAGATTTCCACTGCCCTTTGTGTGAAGAAGTGCTTCCTGACATCACTCCTGAATGGCCTGGCTCTAATTTTAAGGCTATGCCCCCTTTGTTCTGGCCGATCCCACCAGAGGGAATATTTATCTCTAACTACCTTATCAACTCCTTTGATCATCTTAAACACCTCAAATAGATCACCCCTTAATCTTCTATTCTCAAGGCAATACAAGCCCAGTTTATTTGTCTGTTCTCACAAATTTAACACTTTTAGCCCCGGTATCATTCTGGTCAATCTGTGCTGCACTCCCTCCAGGGACCAATATATCCTTCCTGAGGTGCGGAGCCCAGAACTGAACACAGTGCTCCAGATGGGGTCGAACCAGAGCTCTGTACAGCTGGAACAGAACTTCCACCCCTTTGTATCCCAGCCCTCGAGATAAAGGCCAGCATTCCATTAGCCTTTTTAATTGTTTCTTGTACCTGTCCACTAGATTTCTGTAGTTGGACCCCTAAATCTCTCTGCTCACCCGCAGTTCCCAGCTTCTCGCTGTTTAGAAAATACTCTGGGGGGAAAAAAATCGGTATCGACCATTTTGGGGCACTAACATCGCCGGGGCGCTAACTTTAGCACCCGGCGCTAATTAGCGTAGGCGACCGCGAAATTCAGTTTTATCGCTCCAAGACGGAAGTGGAGCGCTAAATCAAGCGCTACACACTCCTGATAGGGCGCTAACCCCGAATATCAGGGCGGCGCGTTCTGCAGCGCTGCGCACTGGGCCACGAAGCACTGTCGCATGGAAGAGCTCCTCCCCTCATTAAAGGGGAGGGCCCAAAAGCCCACAACTCTGCGGGGCCCTACCTGGACCAGTGGGGAGCGGGGTGCCGTGCCAGCAGCCCGGTACTCAAGAGGAGTGCCGGGCTGCCAGATCGCGGCACGGACCCCGCCGTGAAAGACGCAACGGGCCGCGACAAGTAAGTCGGCCGAGTTTTTTCCCCCGCCCGCCACCTCCCGTTTTAGTTAGCGTCCCGTGAGCCTCCTGCCGCTCCGTTCCCGCCCCCTGAATCGGTCGCTGTCATCGCCCGGCGCAGATTCAGGGGGCGCGGGCCAATTTTGCAGGTGGGGCGAAAACAGGGCACTGCGCACGGTGATGGCGCTACCGGTTACCACCGTCGTTAAACTCACGCTGAATTTAGCGGGAGTCGTTAGCGGTGCCGTGCCCGGGCGAAAAGTCATTTGCGCCCCATTAACGCCCCCCGCAGGCACTAATGGGAGGCGCAAATGAACCGAGTTTCTTGCCCTCTGATCTATCTTTCTTAGGTCTAAAGTGGATGACCTCACACCCACATTGAACTCCATCTGCCACAGTTTTGCCCACTCACTTAATCTATCAATGTCTCTTTGCAACGTTCTGCTCCCATCTACACTATTTACTGTGCCACCTAACTCTGTCATCAGCAAACTTGGATATACAGCTCTCTATTGCTTCATCCAAGTCATTGTTAAATATAGTGAAAAGCTGTAGCCCCCAGTATACAGATCCCTGGGGGACACCACTAGTCACATCCAGACAATTTGAGTACAGACCCATTATCCCTACTCTCTGACTCTTACCTCCTAACCAATTCACCATCAGAGCCAATAAGTTGCCTCCAATCCATGCGCTCTCATTTTTGATAAAAGTCTCTTGTATGCAACTTTGTCGAATGCCTTCTGGAAGTCCATATAAATAACATCCGTAGGCACTCCCTTATCTACCCCGTTAGTGACCTCCCCAAAAAAGTCAACTAGCTTCATTAAACATGACTTACACTTTACAGATCCATGCTGGCTCTCTCTGATCAGCTCATGTTTGTCCAAATGCTCAGTCACTCTGTCCCGAATAACAGATTCTAATAACTTGCCCACAACTGACGTTAGACTAATAGGCCTATAATTTCCTGGTTTATCTCTCCTACCCGTCTTAAATAATGGAGTGACATTGGCAGTTTTCCAAATCAAGGGGACAATTCCTGAAGCAAGAGTGTTTTGGAAGATCATGACTAAAGCAGCTACAATTTCCTCACCTGCTTCTTTTAATACCCTGGGCTGGAAACCATCGGGTCCTGGAGATTTGTCTCTCTTTAATCTGCTTAGTTTCTCCATCACCATTTTTTTAACTTATATTGAATCTAGTTAGTTCCTCTCCTTGATTTATTTTTAGTTGTCCTTGTATCTCTGCTATGTTATCCTCATCCTCTACTGTGAAGACCCATACAAAGATGCTATTTAGTAAGTCTGCCATTCCTTGATTTCCAATTACAATATCACCTGCGTCTGTCATTAAGGGTCCCAAATTTTCGTCTTAACCACCCTCTTTCTATTAATATATTTGTAAAAACCTTTAGTGTCATCCTTGATATCGCTTGCAAGCGTTTTCCCATATTCCCTTTTTGCAGCTCTTACCACTTTCCTTGTATCCTTTGCTGTTCTTTATATCTCTCCCAGTCCATGGGCTCTCTCCTGTTCTTTGCCTTTGTATCAGTCCTTTCTTTTAGTTTTATACTGTCTCTCACTTCTCTTGGTGATCAAGGGTGTTTAATTACACACGTAGAGCTCTTACTCTGTGCAGGTCTTGTATTCCACCAAATATTTTTTTGAACACCTCCCACTGTTCATCTGTAGTTTTATCCGTTAATAGTTTTGCCCGGCCTATTGTGGTCAATTCCTGCCTCATCCCTCCAAAGTCAGCCTTACCTAGATTTAAAGCCTTGGTTCGTGACTCACCCTTCTCCCTCTCAAACCTAATATCGAATTCAATCTTATTATGGTCACGGTTAGCTCGGCGTTCCCACACCGTTAGATTATTCACTAATTCAGGCTCATTACTCATCACTAAATCTAAGATGGCCTGTTCTCTTCTTGGTTCAAGAACATATTATTCCAGAAAACTGTACCAAATACACTCAAGAAATACGCTGCCTTTGGGACTCGAGCGGTTCTGCTTCTCCCAGTCTGTGTGAAAATAGAAGTCTCCCATTATAACCACTCTGCTTTTACAACACGCTTCTCTGATCTCCGTGTTTATGCATCCCCTTACTTTACATTGCTATCTGGAGGTCTATAAACAACTCCCACCAAAGTCTTGCATCCTTTTCTATTCCTCAATTCTATCCATAGTTTTTCTACTGCCTGCTCACCCTTACTGATGGGAATGTGTCTAGTCTGTACCTGAACTATCTCCTCTTTGAAGGCCTCCCATTGCTCATTTACTGTTTTACCTGCCAATCTTTGATTCCAATCCACCTGGGCCAGATCCCTTTTCAGCTCACTGAGATTACCCCTCCTCCAATTGAGTATCTTCACCTTTGGTTGTTCCTTGCTCCCTTCCATAACTACTCTAAACCTAATGATATTGTGATCACTGTTTCCCAAATGCTCTCCCACTGTTTCCCAATGCTCTCCCTCTCTCCAATTGCCCCACCTCATTCCCCCGAACCAGATCCAGCAGTGCTTCCTTCCTACTTAGGCTGAAAACATACTGATTAATAAAGTTCTCCTGTACACATTTCAGGAATTCCTCCCCCTCTCTGCACTTTACACTGTTATTTTCCCAGTCTATAATAGGATAATTGAAGTCCCCTATTATCAGTACTCGATTGTTCTTATATCTTTCTGAAATCTTCTTACAGATTTGCTCCTGTATCTCCTTCCCACTATTTGGTGATCTATAGTACACACCCAGCAGCTCCTCTTCTGCTCCTTAACTCTAACCAAATAGATTCTGTATTGAATCCTCAAGCACATCATCCCTTACCAGGGCTGTAACAGTATCATTAATCCATACTGCCAGTCCCCTCCTTTTCTTCCTTCCCTATTCCAGCAGAATATATTGTAGCCAGGAATGTTAAGTTCCCATTGCTGCCATTGTTTCAGCTAAACTCTGCTATTGCTACTATATCAGAACCCCATGTGGCAACTTGTGCCTGCAGCTCACCAACCTTATTTATTAAAGGGACCGTGGCAGCGTGGATACGAAATTGGCTAAGAGACAGAAAGCAGAGAGTAGTGGTGAATGGTTGTTTTTCAGACTGGAGGGAAGTCATACAGTGATGTGGCTGCAGTTTGTACCATCTACAAGATGCACTGCAGCAACTCGCCAAGGCTCCTTCGGCAGCACCTCCCAAACCCGCGACCTCTTCCATCTAGAAGGACAAGGGCAGCAGGCGCATGGGAACATCACCACCTCCAAGTTCCCCTCCAAGTCACACACCATCCTGACTTAGAAGTATATCGCCGTTCCTTCATCGTCGCTGGGTCAAAATCCTGGAACTCCCTACCTAACAGCACTTTGGGAGTAACTTCACCACACGGACTACAGCGGTTCAAGAAGGCGGCTCACCACCACCTTCTCAAGGGCAACTAGGGGTGGGCAATAAATGCTGGCTTTGCCAGCGACGCCCAGATCCCATAAGCGAATAAAACATTTTTTTTTTTAAATGTCCCCCAGAGGTCGGTATTAGGACCACTGCTCTTGTTAATATATATTAATGACCTGGGCTTGGGTGTACAGGGCACAATTTCAATGTTTGCAGATCACACGAAACTCGGAAATGTAGTAAACAGTGAGGAGGATAGTAACAGGCTTCAGGAGGACATAGACAGGCTGGTGAAATGGGCAGACACATGGCGGATGCAATTTAACGTAGAGAAGTGTGAAGAGATACATTTTGGTCAGAAGAAAGGGGAGAGGTAATATAAACTAAATGGTACAATAATAAAGAGGGTGCAGAAACAGAGAGACCTGGGGGTGAATGTACACAAGTCGTTTAAGGTGACAGGACAAGTCGATAAGGCTGTTAAAAAGGCATACAGGATCCTTGCCTTTATAAATAAGCAGATACTATTTCCAGCAGCAGAAGGGTCGAAACCAGAGGACACAGATTCAAGGTAGAGTCTCAGAATGGTTACAGCACAGAAGGAGGCCATTCGGCCCATTGAGCCCGTGCCGGCTCTCTGCAAGAGAACTTCAGCAAGTCCCACTCCCCCACCCTTTCCCTGTAGCCCTACAAATTTTTTTTCTTCAGGTACTTATCCAATTACCTTTTGAAAGCCATGATTGAATCTGCCTCCACCACCCTCTCAGGCAGTGCATTCCAGATCCTAACCACTCGCTACATAAAAAAGTTTTTCCTCATGTCGCCTTTGGTTCTTTTGCCAATCACCCTAAATCTGTGTCCTCTGGTTCTCAACCCTTCAGCCAATGGGAACAGTTTCTCTATCTACTCTGCCTAGACCCCTCATGATTTTGAACACCTCTATCAAATCTCCTCTCAACCTTCTCTGCTCTAAGGAGAACAACCTCAGCTTCTCCAGTCTATCCACGTAACTGAAGTCCCTCATCCCTGGAACCATTCTTCTAAATCTTTTCTGCACCCTCTCTGAGGCCTTCACATCGATCCTAAAGAGCAGTGCCCAGAATTGGACACAATACTCCAGTGTTTTATAAAGGTTCATCATAACTTCCTTGATTTTGTACTCTATGCCTCTATTTATGAAGGTCATGATGTGGAGATGCCGGCGTTGGACTGGGGTGGACAAAAATGAGAAGTCGCACAACACCAGGTTATAGTCCAACAGATTTATTTAATTTTACAAGCTTTCGGAGCTGTCGCTCCTTCCTCAGGTAAGTTAGCAGTGAGAGAATACCTGAGGAAGGAGCGACAGCTCCGAAAGCTTGTAAAATTAAATAAATCTGTTGGACTATAACCTGGTGTGCGACTTCTCATTTCTATTTATGAAGCCCAGGATTCCGTAAGCTTTTTTAACCGCTTTCTCAACCTGCCCTGCCACTTTCAACAATTTGTGCACATATACCCCCAGGTGTCTCTGTCATGCCCCCCCTTTAGAATTGTACCTTTTACCTTATATTGCATCTTCCTACCAAAATGTATCACGTCGCACTTTTCTGTGTTAAATTTCATCTGCCACGTGTCCACCCATTCCACCAGCCTGTCTATGTCCGCTTGAAGTCTATCACTATCCTCCCAAGTTTTGTGTCATCTACAAATGTTGAAATTGTGCCCTGTACACCCAAGTCCAAGTCATTAATATATATCACAAAAGGCAGTGGTCCTAGTATTGACCCCTGGGGAACACCACTGTGTACCTTCCTCCAGTCCGATAAACAACGTTCACCACTACTCTCTGTAGATAAGGTGGTTAAGAAGGCATACGGAATGCTTGCCTTTATTAGCTGTGGCATAGAATACAAGAGCAGGGGGGTTATGCTTCAACTGTATAAAAAGTTAGGCCTCAGCTAGAGTACCGCGTGCAGTTCTGGTCACCACATTACAGGAAAGATGTGATTGCACTAGAGAGGGTACAGAGGAGATTTACAAGGATGTTGCTGGGAGTAGAGAATCTTAGCTATGAGGAAAGACTGGATAGTTTTCTGTTTTCCTTGGAACAGAGGAGGCTGAGGGGACACCTTATTGAGGTGTATAAAATTATGCGGGGCATAGATAAAGTGGGTAGAAAGGGTCTATTTCCCTTAGCAGAGGGGTCAAAAACTAGGGGGCACAGATTTAAAGTAATTGGTGGAAGGTTTAGAGGGGATTTGAGGGAAATTTCTTCACCCAGAGGGTTGTGGGGGTCTGGAACTCACTGCCTGAAAGGGTGGTAGAGGCAGGAACCCTAACCACATTTAAAAAGTACTTGGATGTGCACTTGGGATGCTCTAACCTGCAGGGCTACGGACCAAGAGCTGGGAAGTGGGATTAGGCTGGATAGCTTTTTGTTGGCCGGCGCGGACATGATGGGCCAAAATGGCCTCCTTCTGTGCTGTAACTTTCTATGATTCTTTGCTTCCTGTCATTTAGCCAATTTCGTATCCATGCTGCCACTGTCCCTTTTATTCCATGGGCTTCAACTTTGCTGGCAAACCTATTACGTGGCACTTTATTAAACGCCTTTTGGAAGTCCACGTACACCACGTCAACCGCATAGCCCTCATCAACCCTCTCTGTTACCTCATCAAAAAACTCAAATCAAGTTTGTTAAACATGATTTGCCTTTAACAAATCCATGTTGGCTTTCCTTAATTAATCCACACTTGTCCAACTGACTGTTAATTTTGTCCCAGATTATCATTTCTAAAAGCTTCCCCACTACCGAGGTTAAACTGACTGACCTGTAGTTGCTGGGTTTATCCTTACACCCTTGTGTGAACAAGGGTGTAACATTTGCAATTCTCCAGTCCTCTGGCACCACCCCTGTTTCTAAGAAGGATTGGAAGATTATGGCCAGTAGCTCCACAATATCCATTTTTACTGCTGACAAGGTTGGTGCTGATGTTGTCTGGCGAACCGACCTCTACCTAGCGGAAGTTGAACGCCAACTCTCCAACACCTCCTCCTACCTCCACCTGGACCATGACCCTACTACCGAACATCAAGCCACCGTTTCCAAGACTGTAACTGACTTCATCTCCTCTGGAGATCTTCCTTCCACGGCCGCCAACCTCATAGTTCCCCAACCCCGCAAAGCCCGCTTCTACCTCCTTCCCAAGATCCACAAACAGGACTGCCCCAGTAGACCCATCGTTTCAGCCTGTTCTTGCCCCACGGAACTTATCTCTTCCTATCTCGACTCTATTTTTTCTCCCCTTGTCCAGTCTCTTCCCACCTACATCCGAGACTCTTCTGACGCCCTCCGCCACTTTAACAGTTTCCAGTTTCCTGGCCCCAACCGCCTCCTTTTCACCATGGACGTACAATCCCTCTACACCTCCATCCCCCACCAGGATGGCCAGAGGGCGCTCCACTTCTTCCTTGAACAGAGGCCCAACCAGTCCCCATCCACCACCACCCTCCTCCGCTTGGCTGAACTTGTTCTCACATTGAACAACTTCTCCTCTGACTCCACTCATTTCCTCCAAATCAAAGGTGTTGCTATGGGTACCCACATGGGTCCTAGCTATGCCTGCCTTTTCGTGGGATATGTGGAACACTCTTTGTTCCAGTCCTACTTGAGTCCCCTCCCCCACCTCTTTTTCCGGTACATTGATGACTGTATTGGTGCCGTTTCCTGCTCTCGCCCTGAACTAGACAATTTCATTCACTTTGCCTCCAATTTCCACCCTTCCCTCACCTTCACATGGTCCATCTCCGACTCTTCCCTTCCCTTCCTCGACTTCTCCGTCTCCATCTCTGGGGATAGGTTATTGACCAACATTCACTACAAGCCCACTGACTCCCACAGCTACCTGGACTACACTTCCTCCCACCCCGCCTCCTGTAAGGACTCTATTCCCTTCTCCCAGTTTCTCCGTCTCCGCCGCATCTGCTCCGACGATGCCACCTTCCATACCAGTGCTTTCGACATGTCTTCCTTTTTCCTCAACCGAGGATTCCCCTCTACAGTGGTTGAGACGGCCCTCGACCGTGTCCATTCTATCTCCCGCACTTCTGCCCTCACCCCTGCCTCTCCCTCCCGGAACCACGATAGAGTTCCCCTTGTCCTTACCTTTCACCCCACCAGCCTCCACATTCAACGGATCATCCTCCGCCATTTCCGCCACCTCCAACGTGATCCCACCACCAAACGTATCTTCCCCTCACCTCCCCTTTCAGCATTCCGTAGGGACCGCTCCCTCCGAGACACCCTAGTCCACTCCTCTATCACCCCCAGCACCCCTTCCCCCTCGCCCGGCACCTTCCCGTGCAAGCGCAGGAGATGCAACACCTGCCCTTATACCTCCCCCCTTCCCACTCTCCAGGGCCCCAAACACCCCTTCCAGGTGAAACAGCGATTTACTTATACTTCCTGCAATTTAGTATACTGTATTCGCTGCTCACGATGTGGTCTCCTCTACATTGGGGAGACCAAACGCAGATTGGGTGACCGCTTTGCGGAACACATCCGTTCAGTCCGTAAGGGGGACCCCAAGCTTCCGGTCGCCTGTCATTTTAATTCACCGCTCCACGCCCACTCAGACCTCACCGTCCTCGGCATCTTGCATTGTTCCACGGAAGCTCAGCGTAAGCTCGAGGAACAGCACCTCATCTTCCGATTAGACACTTTACAGCCTTCCGGACTCAATATCGAGTTCAACAATTTCAGATCATAACCTTGGCCCCTACCATATATATATATATATTTTTATTTTTTTTATCCACACTTTTGGTTTGTGCCTTTTCCCTTTTTTTTTCTCTCCCACATGGCAGCTGTCTTTCATTCTGCCAGCGCATTTCACACTTCTAGAGCAATCTTTTGTTGCTTAACCTGTCCTATTACCATCTCGTCTCGCCTTGAGTATCTTTTAATGTCTCTACTTCTCACAGACCTCCCCTTTTGTTCTTTTATTCCTTCCCCCAGCCTCCAAACTTGCTTTTTCATCTGTTTCATTTCCTGCTTTTTTCTCAGTTCTGACGAAGGGTCTTCGACCTGAAACGTTAACTCTGTTTCTCTCTCCACGGATGATGCCTGGCCTGCTGAGTTTTTCCAGCGCTTTCTGTTGTTAATCCATTTTGACTTCCCTTAGTATCCTCGGATGCATCCCATCCGGTCCTGGTGACTTATCTACTTTAAGTACAGCCAGCCTTTCTAGTACATCCTCTTTATCAATTTTTATCCCATCCAGTATCTCAACTACCTCCTCTTTCACTATGACTTTGGCAGCATCGTCTTCCTTGGTAAAGACATGCAAAGTACTCATTTAGTACCTCAGCCATGCCCTCTGCCTCCATGTGTAGGTCTCCATTTTGGTCCTGAATCGGCCCCACCTCTTACTGCCCGTTTACTACTTATATGCCTGTAGAAGACTTTTGGATTTCCTTTTATGTTAGCTGCCAATCTATTCTCACGCTCTCTCTTTGCCCTCTTATTTCCTTTTTCACTTCCCCTCTGAACTTTCTATATTCAGCCTGGTTCTCACTTGTATTCTCAACCTGACATCTATCATATGCCCCCCTTTTCTGCTTCATCTTACTCTCTATCTCTTTTGTCATGCAGGGAGCTCTGACTTTGGTTGCCCTACCTTTCCCCCTCATGGGAATGTACCTCGACTGTACCCGAACCATCTCCTCTTTAAAGGCAGTTCAATTACAGTTTTGCCTTCCAACCTTTGATTCCAATTTACCTGGGCCAGATCCATTCTCAACCCACTGAAATTGGCCTTCCTCCAATTCAGTATTTTTACTCTAGATTGCTCCCTGTCTTTTTCCATAGCTAAGCCTTATGATACTATGATCACTGTTTCCTAAATGACATTTGCTCCATTTGACCTACCTCATTCCCCAGAACCAGATTCAGCAATGCCTCCTTCCTTGTTGGGCTGGAAACGTACTGATCAAGAAAGTTCTCCTGTGAACAACAACAACTTGTATTTATATAGCGCCTTTAACATAGTAAAATGTCCCAATGCGCTGCACAGGAGTATTATAAGACAAAAAAATTGACACCGAGCCACCTAAGGAGAAATTAGGGCAGGTGACCAAAAGCTTGGTCCAAGAGGTAGGTTTTAAGAAGCATCTTAAAGGAGGAAAGAGAGGTAGAGAGGCGGAGAGGTTTAGGCAGGGAATTCCAGAGCTTAGGGCCAAGGCAACAGAAGGCACGACCACCAATGGTTGAGCGATTATAATCAGGGGGGCAGAATTAGAGGAGCGCAGATATCTCGGGGGGTTGTGGGGCAGAAGGAGATTACAGAGATAGGAAGGGGCGAGGCCATGGAGAGATTTGAAAACAAGGATGAGAATTTTGAAATCGAGGTGCTGCTTAACCAGGAGCCAATGTAGGTCAGCGAGCACAGGGGTGATGGGCGAACGGGACTTGGTGCGAGTTAGGACATGGGCAGCCGAGTTTTGGATGACCTCAAGTTTACGTAGGGTGGAATGTGGGAGGCCAGCCAGGAGCGCATTTGAATAGTCAAGTCTAGAGGTAACAAAGGCATGGATGAGGGTTTCAGCAGCAGATGAGCTGAGGCAAGGGCGGAGACGGGCAATTTTATGGAGGTGGAAATAGGCGGTCTTTGTTATGCTGCAAACATGTGGTCAGAAGCTCATTTCAGGGTCAAATATGACACCAAGGGGTAAAAATGGAGTCGCGCCCCATTTGGGGCGCTAACCTCGCCGGGGCGCGACTTTTAGCGCCCCGAAAAAATTAGCGGCCCCGCGCCGGAACTTCAGTGGTTGCGCCCCAAGAGGGAAGCGGGGCGCCACTGGAAGCACCCCGCATCCCTCTTGGGGCGCTGCGAGGGAATATCCTGGCGCTACGTGCCGCAGCGCCACGCGCTGCAGCACGTCGCGCCGCGGTATTGCAGGCCTTCCTCCCCTTCTTAAAGGGGAGGGGCCCTGCGCAGCGCAAACCGGGGCCCAGCTGGGCCCCCAGGGATCGGGAGTGCCGGCAAAAGAGCCCGGCACTCAAGAGAAGTGCTGGGCTCTTGGAGCGCAGCCGGCACTTCACGGTGGGGGGGCTTCACGGGGGCCGGGGACAGCAACGGGGGCAGGTGCTGGCAGGCGGACAGCAACAAAAATGGCCGCCTGCCACCTCCCCTTTAAATATCGCCGCCCCGGCCGCACGTACGCCTCCCTGAACCCGTCGGACATAGCGTCTGGCGGTAAATCAGGGGGCGCGACTGAAGATCGCGGCTGGAGCGCGAGCGGGGTGCTGCGCACGGCGATGACGTCATCGCCGGCGGCGCAGCGCCACAGGGCGCTACCGGCTGGCGCTGCCGCTAACCTCCCGCTAAATTTTACGGGAGGCGTGGGCGGCGCTGCGCCCGGGCGTTAGCTGCTTTACGCCCCATTAGCGCCCTCTTAAGGCGCTAACG
Organism: Squalus acanthias; assembly: GCA_030390025.1. Classification (NCBI taxonomy): domain Eukaryota; kingdom Metazoa; phylum Chordata; class Chondrichthyes; order Squaliformes; family Squalidae; genus Squalus; species Squalus acanthias. The sequence continues at coordinate 24,324 of JASTWF010001806.1, read as the reverse complement.
GGAGGCGCAAGCAGCTGAATTTTTCCCCCCCAAGGATTTGAACAGTGTGGTTCAGCCTCAGACAGATGTTAGGGAGAGGGATGGGGTCAGTGGCTAGGGAACGGAGTTTGTGGTGGGGACCGAAAACAATGGCTTTGGTCTTCCCAATATTTAATTGGAGAAAATTTCTGCTGATCCAGTACTGGATGTCGGACAAGCAGTCTGACAATTTAGACACCGTGGAGGGGTCGAGAGAAGTGGTGGTGAGGTAGAGCTGGGTGTCGTCAGCGTACATGTGGAAACTGATGCTGTTTTCGGATGATGTCGCCAAGGGGCAACATGTAGATGTGAAATAGGAGGGGGCCAAGGATCGATCCTTGGGGGACACCAGAGGTAACGATTCTGAACACACTTCAGAAATTCTTCCCCCTCTCTGCCCTTTACACTTACTATCCTAGTCTATATTAGGATAGTTGAAGTCCCCCTGTTATCAGTACTCTATAGCTCTTGCACCTCTCTGTAATTTCCCTGCAAATTTTCTCCTCCATATCCTTCCCACTAGTTGCTGGCCTATAGAATACACCTAGTAGTGTAATGGCACCTCTATTGTTTCTCAACTCTAACTAACTAAATAGATTCTGTCCTTGAGCCCTCCAGGACATCCTCTCTCTCCAGCATCGTAATATTGTCCTTAATCAATACTGTCACCCCACCGCCTTTCTTTCCTTCCCAATGTTTCCTAAATACCTTATATCCAGGTATATTTAGTACCCAATCCTGCCCTTTTTTGAGCCAGGTCTCCGTTATCGCCACGACATCATATTCCCATGTGGCTATTTGTGCCTGTAACTGACCAACCTTATTTACTACGTTTCGTGTGTTTACACACATACACTGTAAACCTATCTTAGACCTTCTTTTAATCTCTCTTAGTCTGACCCCACCTAATACCGTGCTATTTCTTACTCTAGTGCTATCGGTCTCTCCCAATCCTTTGTGCACCATGTTTTTCCTTTCTAATGCGACATCCTGGTGCCCATCCCCCTGCCAAATTAGTTTAAACCCTCCCCAACAGCACTAGCAACCCCGCCCCCCTCCCCCCCGTGAGGATATTTGTCCCGACTCTGTGGAGGTGCAACCTGTCTGGCCTGTACAGGTCCCACCTCCACCAGAACCGGTCCCAATGTACCAGGAATCTAAAGCCCTCCCTCCTGCATCATCTCTCTGGCCATACATCTGCTCTGTCCTCCTATTTCTATACTCACTAGCTCGTGGCACCGGGAGTAATCTGGAGATTACTACCTTTGAGGTCCTGCTTTTTCGTCTCTTTCCTAACTCCCTAAAATCTGCTTGTAGGACCTCATCCCTCTTTCTACCGATGTTGTTGATACCGATATGGACCATGACCTCTGGCTGTTCACCCTCCCCCCTCAGAATGTTCTGCAGCTGCTCAGTGACATCCTTGACCCTAGCACCAGGGAAGCAACTTACCAACTTGGAATCACGTCTGCGGCTGCAGAAACGCCTGTCTGTTCGCCTAACCATTGTATCTCCTATCACTATTGCTTTCCTGATCTTCCTCCTCCCCCCTGTACAGTTGAGCCACCCGTGGTGCCGTGCACTTGGCTCTGGTTGTACTACCCAGAGGAACCATCGCCCTCACCAGTACTGAATACTGGTTAGAGATTGAGATGCACTCAGGGGACTCCTGCACTTCCTGCCTGGTCCTCCTTGTCTGTCTGATGGTCACCCATTCCCTCTCTGCCTGCACACTCTTACGCTGCGGGATGACCACCTCCTGAAACGTGCTGTCCACGTAGCTCTCAGCCTCACGGATGCACCGCAGGGACGCCAGCTGCTGCTCAAGCTCCAAAACCTGAAGGTTGAGCTCCTCCAGCTGACGACACTTCCTGCACATGTGGTTGTCCAGGACACGGAAAACGTCCTGGAGTTTCCACACGGCACAAGATGTGCATTCCACGGGACTCTACTTCATAGACTATTAAGTAACTTAACAGAAATAAACACAAGACTTCAAAAAAAATCACTAGCTACTCACCAATCAGCTCCTTCCCTTGTGCTCACGTCACTTTAGGTTTTTTACCTCGCTCCCTGAAGCTCGCGCTCCCTCCAGGCTCTGGGCTCTCGGGCTTACCTTTATCTGCGGCCGCTCCTCTCGCTCTCCCGCAGGTCAGCTCTCATGCCTATTAACTTAGAGGCCTTGGGTTCTGTGGCTCCACTCCTCCTTTTCAGTCAGACGTTTCCAACGCCTTCCTCCTCTCCACCGAATTCCCGCTCTCACTAAATTTTTCTACTCTGCTTACGATCCACTCCGATTGTGTTCACCCAGCTCTGTGCTCAAGTATTTGTGCACATATACCCTCAGGTCTCTCTGTTCATGCACCCCCTTTAGAACTGAACCCTTTAGTTTATATTGCCACTCCTCGTTCTTCCTACCAAAATGTATCACTTCGCACTTTTCTGCATTAAATTTCATCTGCCACGTGTCCGCCCATTTGACCAGCCTGTCTATGTCTTCTTGAAGTCTATCAGTATCTCCTCACTGTTCACTATACTTCCAAGTTTTGTGATTGTAATTGGCAAAAGAAGCAGAGGGGAGATGAGGAGACTTTTTTTTATGCAGCCAGTTGTTGTGATCTGCAATGCACTGCCTGAAAGCGTGGAGGAAGCAGATTCCATATTAACTTTCAGAAGAGAATTGCGTAAACACTTCAAGGGAAACATTTACAGGGCGATGGGGAAAGAGCAGGGGAGTGGGACTAAAGGGATAGCTCTTTCAAGGAGCCGGCACAGGTACGATGGGCCGACTGGCCTCCTTCTGTGCTGCATCATTGTATTATTCTATGTTCACACTCATCACGGCCCCTAACAAAATAAGAGTGTCCAATAATCCCTCCATCATTTAATCTCATCGGCCTGGCCTGACACCTCGGGCAGCTGTTGCCCAGAGTCCAGCCCCTTTCTCCTGCAGCCTCCGGCTCTAATTCATCTCCTGTTTTAACATTCTGGGCAGATTCTCTCCAATGTTTAAATTGTGGGTTCAGGCTGACTCTCCCCACTGTTTAAATTGTGGATTCGGACTGACTCTCCCCACTGTTTAAATTGTGGGTTCGGGCTGACTCTCTCCACTGTTTAAATTGTGGGTTCGGACTGACTCTCCCCACTGTTTAAATTGTGGGTTCAGGCTGACTCTCCACTGTTTAAATTGTGGGTTCGGGCTGACTCTCCACTGTTTAAATTGTGGGTTCGGACTGACTCTCCACTGTTTAAATTGTGGGTTCGGATTCACTCTCCTCACTGTTTAAATTGTGGGTTCGGACTGACTCTCCACTGTTTAAATTGTGGGTTCGGACTGACTCTCTCCACTGTTTAAATTGTGGGTTCGGACTGACTCTCTCCACTGTTTAAATTGTGGGTTCGGGCTGACTCTCCACTGTTTAAATTGTGGGTTCGGACTGACTCTCCCCACTGTTTAAATTGTGGGTTCAGGCTGACTCTCCACTGTTTAAATTGTGGGTTCGGGCTGACTCTCCACTGTTTAAATTGTGGGTTCGGACTGACTCTCCACTGTTTAAATTGTGGGTTTGGACTGACTCTCCTCACTGTTTAAATTGTGGGTTTGGACTGACTCTCCACTGTTTAAATTGTGGGTTCAGACTAACTCTCCACTGTTTAAATTGTGGGTTCGGACTGACTCTCTCCACTGTTTAAATTGTGGGTTTGAACTGACTCTCTCCACTGTTTAAATTGTGGGTTCGGACTGACTCTCTCCACTGTTTAAATTGTGGGTTTGGGCTGACTCTCTCCACTGTTTAAATTGTGGGTTCAGGCTGACTCTCTCCACTGTTTAAATTGTGGGTTCGGACTGACTCTCTCCACTGTTTAAATTGTGGGTTCGGATTGACTCTCTCCACTGTTTAAATTGTGGGTTTGGGCTGACTCTCTCCACTGTTTAAATTGTGGGTTCGGGCTGACTCTCTCCACTGTTTAAATTGTGGGTTCGGGCTGACTCTCTCCACTGTTTAAATTGTGGGTTCGGACTGACTCTCTCCCCTGTTTAAATTGTGGGTTCGGGCTGACTCTCTCCAATGTTTAAATTGTGGGTTCGGACTGACTCTCTCCACTGTTTAAATTGTGGGTTTGAACTGACTCTCTCCACTGTTTAAATTGTGGGTTCGGACTGACTCTCCCCACTGTTTAAATTGTGGGTTCGGACTGACTCTCTCCACTGTTTAAATTGTGGGTTCGAGCTGAGCTGTCCCACAGACTATTCTAGAGTCCAGGACAAGCTGCTCAGAACAATCAATGTGTACTGCCTGGTTTCAGTTTCCGGGATTTGAGCCTTTATATCTGCACGGTCACTACAGTGGGTTTTACTGTTACTCACTCTGACCTCCGCAGGGAATGATACAAGCTGGAACTACAGGTCTAAACATACCTTCTACAGCAACAACCTTCCCAGTGTCAACTGTCTGCGATATTTCCATTGTTCACGCTCCTTTCACAATGTTAATGTGTTCAGATCTTCGACCCGACCACATTCAATCCTGGATAGATCAGCCAGTTAGTCACAGTCAGTGCAGCTCCCTTTCCTTTTCTTAATCTGGCTGTACAACCTCGTGCCTCATATTTCCAGAGTTTACAAACCTATTGTGATGTTTGATCTCACTGTGATGCGCAGGGTGAGGGTGAGGCTTTCTCTGTGATGTCACGGTTTGACCCCTCCAGTTAAAGGCTCCTCACTCTGATGAAACAGTGTTTAGCAAACTCTTGGGCTTCATTTAGGTTACAATGACTTGATGTGCTAGAATACAATAACAGGTTTCCACGTGGTTACAACCCAGAGAACAAGGTGCGTGGGCAGTGATGGGATTGTTTGTCTCCTACCAATGATGTTACGAAGTTGTATATATTTACAGCAACAGGTGGCAGCCATTCAGCCCCTCAAGCCCCTTCCATCATTTAATTATATGATGGTTGATCGGTACCTCAACTCCATTTACCCGCCTTGTTCTGTAACCCGTAATACCCTTGCCTAACCAAAATATATCAATCTCAGTTTTTAAATTTTCAGTTGAACTCCCAGCCTCAACCGCTTTTTGGGGGGGGAAGAGTTCTAGATTTCCACTCCCCTTTGTGTGAAGAAGTACTTTCTGACACCACCCCTGAACAGCCTAGCTCTAATTGTAAGGCTATGCCCCCTTGTTCTGGACTCCCCCACCAGAGGAAATAGTTTCTCTCTAACAACCCTATAAACTCCTTTGATCAGCTTAAACACCTCAATTAGATTTCCCTTTAATCTTCTATTCGCAAGGGAATATAAGCGGTACCATTCTGGTGAATCTGTGTTGCACCCCCTCTACGGCCAATCTATCCTTCCTGAAGTGCGGTGCCCAGAACTGAACACAGTGCTCCAGATGGGGTCTGACCAGAGCTTTATAGAACTGTAACAGAACCTCCCCCCTTTGTATCCCAGCCCTCTTGAGATAAAGACCAACATTCCCTTAGCATTTTTAATTGTTTCTTGTACCCGTCTACTAGATTTCTGTACTTGGACCCCTAAATCTCCCTGCTCACCCGCAGTTCCTAGCTTCTTGCCATTTAGAAAATACTCAGAGAGTGAGGAGAGAGATTGGGAGACATTTCTGTACACAGAGAGTGAGGAGAGAGATTGGGAGACATTTCTGTACAGAGAGTGAGGAGAGAGATTGGCAGACAGTTTTGTACAGAGAGTGAGGAGAGAGATTGGGAGACAGTTTTGTACAGAGAGTGAGGAGAGAGGTTGGAGACATTTCTGTACACAGAGAGTGAGGAGAGAGATTGGGAGACATTTCTGTACAGAGAGTGTGAGGAGAGAGATTGGGAGACATTTTTGTACAGAGAGTGAGGAGAGAGATTGGGAGACATTTCTGTACAGAGAGTGAGGAGAGAGGTTGGGAGACAGTTTTGTACAGAGAGTGAGGAGAGAGATTGGGAGACAGTTTTGTACAGAGAGTGAGGAGAGAGATTGGGAGACATTTCTGTACAGAGAGTGAGGAGAGAGGTTGGGAGACATTTCTGTACAGAGAGAGTGAGGAGAGAGGTTGGGAGACATTTCTGTACAGAGAGAGTGAGGAGAGAGATTGGGAGACAGTTTTGTACAGAGAGAGTGAGGAGAGAGGTTGGGAGACAGTTTTGTACACAGAGTGAGGAGAGAGATTGGGAGACAGTTTTGTACAGAGAGTGAGGAGAGAGATTGGCAGACAGTTTTGTACAGAGAGTGAGGAGAGAGATTGGCAGACAGTTTTGTACAGAGAGTGAGGAGAGAGATTGGGAGACAGTTTTGTACAGAGAGTGAGGAGAGAGGTTGGGAGACAGTTTTGTACAGAGAGTGAGGAGAGAGATTGGCAGACAGTTTTGTACAGAGAGTGAGGAGAGAGATTGGGAGACAGTTTTGTACAGAGAGTGAGGAGAGAGATTGGGAGACAGTTTTGTACAGAGAGTGAGGAGAGAGGTTGGGAGACAGTTTTGTACAGAGAGTGAGGAGAGAGATTGGGAGACAGTTTTGTACAGAGAGTGAGGAGAGAGGTTGGGAGACATTTCTGTACAGAGAGTGAGGAGAGAGATTGGGAGACATTTCTGTACAGAGAGTGAGGAGAGAGATTGGGAGACATTTCTGTACAGAGAGAGTGAGGAGAGAGATTGGGAGACAGTTTTGTACAGAGAGAGTGAGGAGAGAGATTGGGAGATAGTTTTGTACAGAGAGTGAGGAGAGAGGTTGGGAGACAGTTTTGTACAGAGAGTGAGGAGAGAGGTTGGGAGACAGTTTTGTACAGAGAGTGAGGAGAGAGGTTGGGAGACAGTTTTGTACAGAGAGTGAGGAGAGAGATTGGCAGACAGTTTTGTACAGAGAGTGAGGAGAGAGATTGGGAGACAGTTTTGTACAGAGAGTGAGGAGAGAGGTTGGGAGACATTTCTGTACAGAGAGTGAGGAGAGAGATTGGGAGACATTTCTGTACAGAGAGTGAGGAGAGAGATTGGGAGACATTTCTGTACAGAGAGAGTGAGGAGAGAGATTGGGAGACAGTTTTGTACAGAGAGAGTGAGGAGAGAGATTGGGAGATAGTTTTGTACAGAGGCTTGTTCGAGGAGGGAATGCTTTGCCATAGGTTGAGGCAGAGACTTGTATCTTTGAGAGAAAATGGGATAACTATCTGAAGCTGGGCACGATGCAGGGCTACGGGGACAGCCATGGAGTGGTTTAGGACTTCCTTCAGCAAAGAGCTGGCACAGACACAATCGGCTGCAAACTTTGATGCTTCATTGCATTTTATAGCACGGAACGGGCTGGTCAGTTGTCCACTAGCTCTCTGAAAGAGCAATCCATGTTGTTCCACTCCCCATGCTCTTAAATCTATTGGCGTTTAACTGCGGATTCTGGATTTAACCAGGAAAAGTGCTGCGACAGGATACTCTGGGATTGTGAGTCCAGTCCGACAGGGAACTGACCCTGTGATATAATCACAATCATTGCACAAGGGCTGGGAAAGTTACAGAAGCAAAGGGACCAATGTCACACATTGAAACACTGTGAAACAACTCAGCAGACAGGCAAAAATGCACAAACTGCAGGCAGCAATCTGCTCCAGACCTTGCAAGGGTCACAGTTACAGACATTTTCCTATTATAATGTCTGTTTACTCTTTCCATAGAATCATAGAAATTTACGGCACAGAAGGAGGCCATTCGGGCCATCGTGTCCGTGTCAGCCAAAAAAGAGCTATCCAGCCTAATCCCACTTTCCAGCCCTTGGTCCGTAGCCTTGCAGGTCCAGGAGCCAGTGGTGAGTGTAGGGAGGTACTGAGGAGGGTATCAAGGTCGCAGGAATGTACCGGCAGACAGGAAGGTGGCTTGAAGTGTGTCTACTTCAATGCAAGGAGCATCCGGAATAAGGTAGGAGAACTTGGAGCGTGGATTGGTAATTGGGACTACGATGTGGTGGCCATTACGGAGACATGGTTAGAACAGGGACAGGAATGGTTGTTGGAAATTCCGGGGTATAGATGTTTCAGTAAGAGTAGGGAAGGTGGTAAGAAAGGTGGAGGAGTAGCATTGTTAATCAAGGATAGTTTAACAGCGGCAGAAAGGCAGTTCGAGGGGGATCTGCCGTCTGAGGTTATATGGGCTGAAGTTAGAAATAAGAAAGGAGCGGTCACGTTGTTAGGAGTTTTCTACAGGCCCCCAAATAGTAATAGAGATGTGGAGGAAGAAATTGCAAAGCAGATTATGAATAGGTGTGGAGGTCACAGAGTAGTTGTCATGGGTGACTTCAACTTTCCAAATATTGATTGGAACCTTTATAGGTCAAACAGTTCGGATGAGATAGTTTTTGCACAGTGTGTGCAGGAGGGTTTCCTGACACAATATGTGGATAGGCTGACAAGAGGTGGGGCCACATTGGATTTGGTACTGGGTAATGAACCGGGCCAAGTGTTTGATTTGTATGTGGAAGAGCACTTTGGAGATAGTGACCACAATTCGGTGACTTTCACTATTGCAATGGAGAGGGATAGGGCCATACGGCAGGGCAGGGTTTATAATTGGGGGAGGGGTAATTATGATGCGATTAGGCAAGAATTAGGGAGCATAAGATGGGAACAGAAACTATCAGGGAAAGGCACAAACGAAAAGTGGAGCTTTTTCATGGAGCAATTACTGCGTGTCCTTGATAGGTATGTCCCTGTCAGGCAGGGAGGAAATGGCCGAGTGAGAGAACCATGGTTCACAAAAGAGGTTGAATGTCTAGTCAAGAGGAAAAAGGAAGCGTATGTAAGGATGAGAAAACAAGGTTCAGTTGGGTCGATTGAGGGGTACAAGGTAGCAAGGAATGAGCTAAAAAAAGAGCTTAGGAGAGCTAGGAGGGGGCATGAGAAGTCCTTGGCGGGTCGGATCAAGGAAAACCCCAAGGCTTTTTACTCTTATGTGAGAAATAAAAGAATGACCAGGGTGAGGGTAGGGCCGGTCAAGGACAGTAGTGGGAACTTGTACATGGAGTCAGAAGAGATAAGAGAGGTGATGAATGAATACTTTTCGTCAGTGTTCACCGAGGAGAGGGGCTATGTTTTTGAGGATGAGAGTGTGATAATGGTGGATAGGCTGGAGGAGGTAGATGTTCTGAGGGAAGATGTTTTAGCAATTTTGAAGAACCTGAGGGTCGATAAGTCCCCTGGGCCAGATGGGATATATCCTAGGATTCTTTGGGAGGCAAGGGAGGAGATTGCAGAGCCTTTGGCTTTGATCTTTGGGTCCTCACTGTCCACGGGGATGGTGCCAGAGGACTGGAGAGTGGCGAATGTTGTTCCTCTCTTCAAGAAAGGAAATAGGAATGACCCTGGTAATTATAGGCCGGTTAGTTTTACTTTAGTGGTTGGTAAGTTAATGGAAAAGGTCCTGAGGGATAGGATTTATGACCATTTGGAAAGAGGCAACTTAATCAGGGATAGTCAACACGGATTCGTGAAGGGTAAGTCTTGCCTAACAAATTTGATTGAATTCTTTGAGGAGGTAACTAAGTGTGTAGATGAAGGTAGAGCAGTTGATGTCGTATACATGGATTTTAGTAAGGCGTTTGATAAGGTTCCCCATGGTCGGCTCATGAAGAAAGTAAGGAGTTGTGGGATAGAGGGAAATTTGGCCGATTGGATAAGTAACTGGCTATCTCATAGAAGGCAGAGGGTGGTGGTGGATGGAAAATTTTCGGACTGAAGACCAGTTACCAGCGGTGTGCCACAGGGGTCGGTGCTGGGTCCTCTGCTGTTTGTGATTTTTATCAATGACTTGGAGGAGGGGACTGAAGGGTGATCAGTAAATTTGCTGATGACACCAAGATTGGTGGAGTAGTGGATGAGGTGGAGGGCTGTTGTAGGTTGCAAAGAGACATTGATAGGATGCAGAGCTGGGCCGAAAAATGGCAGATGGAATTTAACCCTGATAAGTGCGAGGTGATTCATTTTGGTAGGGCAAATGTGAATAAGGATTACAGGGTCAATGGCAGGGTTCTGAGGAACGTGGAGGAACAGAGGGATCTGGGGGTTCATATCCACAGATCTCTGAAGGTTGCCACTCAAGTGGATAGAGCAGTAAAGAAGGCCTATAGTGTGTTAGCGTTTATTAACAAGGGGTTTGAGTTTAAGAACCTGAGGTTATGCTGCAACTGTACAGGACCTTGGTGAGACCACATTTGGAATATTGTGTGCAGTTCTGGTCACCTCACTATAGGAAGGACGTGGAAGCATTGGAAAGAGTGCAAAGGAGATTTACCAGGATGCTGCCTGGTTTGGGGGGAAGATCTTATGAGGAAAGATTGAGGGAGTTGGGGCTTTTCTCTTTAGAGCGGAGGAGGATGAGAGGCGACTTAATAGAGGTTTATAAGATGATGAGGGGGATAGATAGAGTGGATGTTCAGAGACTATTTCCTCGGGTAGAGGCAGCTGTTACAAGGGGGCATAACTATAAGGTGCATGGGGGGAGATATAGAAGGGATGTCCGAGGTAGATTCTTTACTCAGAGAGTGGTTGGGGTGTGGAATGGACTGCCTGCTGTGATAGTGGAGTCGGACACTTTAGGAACTTTCAAGCGGTTATTGGATAAGCACATGGAGCACACCAGAATGATAGGGAGTGGGATAGCTTGATCTTGGTTTCGGACAATGCTCGGCACAACATCGAGGGCCGAAGGGCCTGTACTGTGCTGTACTGTTCTATGTTCTATGTTATGGCACTTCAAGTGCATATCCAAGTACTTATTAAATGCGATGAGGGTTTCTGCCTCTACCACTTTTTCATATAAGGCATATAAATAATAAAAGGATAGTAAGAGGAGTTGGTGGGACCAATTAAGGACCAAAATGGAGACCTACACATGGAGGCAGAGGGCATGGCTGAGGTACGAAATGAGTACTTTGCATCTGTCTTTACCAAGGAAGAAGACGCTGCCAAAGTCATTGTGAAAGAGGAGGTAGTTGAGATACTGGATGGGATAAAAATTGATAAAGAGGAGGTACTAGAAGGCTGGCTGTACTTAAAGTAGATAAGTCACCAGGGATGGGATGCATCCTAGGATACTGAGGGAAGTCAAAATGGATATTGTGGAGCTACTGGCCATAATCTACTAGTGTCTTAAACTTAAATAAAGGTAAGACGGTAGATAAGCAGTGGCAGACATTTAAGGAGATATTTCATAACTCTCAACAAAGATATATTCCAGTAAGAAAGAAAGACTCTATGAGAAGGATGAACCATCCATGGCTAACTAAGGAAGTTAAGAATGGTATCAAATTGAAAGAAAAGGCATACAATATTGTGAAGATTAGTGGTAGGCCAGAAGATTGGGAAATTTTTAGAAACCAGCAAAGGATGACTAAAAAAATAATAAAGTGGGAGAAAATAGCTTATGAGAGTAAACTAGCAAGAAATATAAAAACAGACAGTAAGAGCTTCTACAAGCATATAAAAAGGGAGAGAGTAGCTAAAGTAAACGTTGGTCCCTTAGAGGATGAGACTGGGGAATTAATAATGGGAAACAAGGAAATGGCAGAGACATTGAACAAATATTTTGTATCTGTCTTCACGGTAAAAGACACTAAAAGCATCCCAATAATAGTAGATAATCAAGGGGCAAAAGGGAGGGAGGAACTTAAAACAATCACTATCACTAGAGAAAAAGTATTAGGCAAACTAATGGGACTAAAGGCTGACAAGTCCCCTGGACCTGATGGCCTGCATCCTAGGGTCTTAAAAGAAGTAGCTGCAGAGATAGTGGATGCATTGGTTGTAATCTTCCAAAATTCCAAGATTCTGGACCGCAGAGGGAGGGAGACAGAAAGTAGGAAACTATTGGCCAGTTAGCCTAACATCTGTCATTGGGAAAATGCTGAAATCCATTATTAAGGGAATAGTAGCAGGACATTTAGAAAATCATAATACAATCAAGCAGAGTCAACATGGTTTTATGAAAGGGAAATCGTGTTTGACAAATTTATTAGAGTTCTTTGAGGATGTAATGAGCAGGGTGGATCAAGGGGAACCAGTAGATGTAGTGTATTTGGATTTCCAAAAGGCATTTGATAAAGGTGGCACATAAAAGGTTACTGCACAAGATAAGAGCTCACGGTGTTGGGGGTAATATATTCGCATGGATAGAGGATTGGCTAACAGAAAACAGAGAGTCGGGATAAATGGGTCATTTTCAGGTTGGCAAACTGTAACTAGTGGGGTGCCACAGGGATCAGTGCTGGGGCCTCAACTATTCACAATCTATATTAATGACTTGGATGAAGGGACCGAGTGCACTATAGCCAAATTTGCTGACGATACAAAGATAGGTAGGAAAGCAAGTTGTGAGGAGGACACAAAGAGTCTGCAAAGGGATATAGATAGGTTAAGTGAGTGGGCAAAAAATTGGCAGATGATGTATAATGTGGGAAAATGTGAGGTTATCCACTTTGGTAGGAATAGAAAAGCAAAATATTATTTAAATGGAGAGAGACTACAGAATGCTGCAATACAGAAGGATCTGGGTGTCCTCGTACATGAAACACAAAAAGTTAGCATGCAGGTACAGCAAGTAATTAGGAAGGCAAATGGAATGTTGGCCTTTATTGCAAGGGGGAAGTCTTGCTACAACTATACAGGGCATTGGTGAGACCACAGCTGGAGTACTGCATACAGTTTTGGTCTCCTTATATAAGGAGGGATATACTTGCATTAGAGGCAGTTCAGAGAAGGTTCACAAGGTTGATTCCAGAGATGGAAGGGTTGTCTTATGAGAAAAGGTTGAGCAGGTTGGGCCTATACTCATTGGAGTTTAGAAGAATGAGAGGTGATCTTATTGAAATATATAAGATTCTGAGGGGACTTGACAGGGTCGATGCTGAGAGGATGTTTCCCCTCGTGGGTAAATCTAGAACTAGGGGACATATTTTCAGGATAAGGGGTCGCCCATTTAAGACGGAGATGAGGAGGAATTTCTTCTCTCAGAGGGTCGTGAATCTTTGGAATTCTCTACCCCAGAGAGCTGTGGAGGCGGAATCATTGAATATATTCAAGGCTGAGATAGGCAGATATTTGAGCTACAGGGGAGTCCAAGGGTTATGGGGAACAGGCAGGAAAGTGGAGTTGAGGCCAAGATCAGATCAGCCATGATCTTATTGAATGGCGGAGCAGGCTCGAGGGGCCGAATGATCGACTGCTGCTCCTATTTCTTATGTTCTTATATACCACCAAAATGCTCACCCACTGATACCCCTTCCACCTGCCCAGCTTCATTCCCTAAAACTAAGTCCAGAACCGCCCCCTCTCTTGTTGGGCTTGTTACATACTGACTAAAAATGTTCTCCTGAATGTATTTTAAGAATTCTGTCCCCTCTATACCTTTTACACTGATTTTACCCCATATTTGGGTAGTTGAAATCCCCTATTACTGCCCTATTGTTTTTGCACTTCTCAGAAATTTGCCTATTTACTCTTCTCTCTCCCTCTGACTATTTGGGGGTCTGCAGTACACTCCCAGCAGTGTGATTGCTCCTTTTTTGTTCTTCAGTTCAACCCATATGGCCTCATTTGATGATCCTTCTAGCATATCCTCCCTCCTGACAGCTGTAATTGTTTCTTTAACCAATATTGCAAACCCCCTCCTTTTTTATCCCCCTCTCTATCTCGCTTGAAAACCCTGTACCCAGGAATGTTTTGTTTCAGTAATAGCTATGATATCATACTTCCACCTGTCTGTGCCCTCAGCTCATCGGCCTTATTCACTAGACTCCTTGCATTAAAGTAGATACCATTAAGCACTGCCAAACTCCCTTGTTGTCTATTTTCTAGCTTTTGTTTCCTCTGCCTTCCAAACTCACTTACTAATTTCCTGCCTTCCATTTCCACCTTTGCTTCTCTCCCTTCTGAATCTACGCTCAGGTTCCCATGCCCCGGCCAAGCTAGTTGAAACTTTCCCCAACAGCACTAGCAAACCTCCCCGCGACGATCTTTGTCCCGGCCCTGTTGAGGTGCAACCCGTCCGGCTTGTACAGGCCCCATCTCCCCCACTAGCGTGTGGCACTGGGAGTAATCCGGAGATTCCTACCTTTGAGGTCCTGCTCGTTAGTCGCTTTCCTAGCTCCATAAAATCTGCCTGCAGGCCCTCATCCCTCTTTCCACCTATGTCATTGGTACCGATATGGACCACAACCTCTGGCTGTTCACCCTCCCCCCTCAGAATGTTCCACAGCGGCTTATTGACATCCTTGACCCTGACAACAGGGAGGCAACATGCCATCTGGAATCACGTCTGGGGCCACAGAAACGCTTGTCTGTTCCCCCAACTATTGAATCCCCTATCACTATTGCTTTCCTGACCTTCCTCCTCCCCCACCCCCCCCCCCGAGTACAGCTGAGCCACCCATGGTGCCGTGGACTTGGCTCTGGCTGTACTCCCCATAGGAACCATCGCCCTCACCAGGAATACCGATTAGAGTGCAAGATGCACTCAGGGGACTCCTGCACTACCTGCCTGGTGGTCACCCATTCCCCTCTCTGCCTGCACTCTTAAGCTGCAGGGTGACCACCTCCTGAAACGTGCTATCCACGTAGCTCTCAGCCTCGCCGATGCGCTGCAGTGACGCCAGCTGCTGCCTAATCTCCGAAACCCGGAGCTCGAGCTCCTCCAGCTGACAACACTTCCTGAACACTTGAGAGGTGTCCTGAAGGATACGAAAAGCGTCCTGGAGTTCCCACATGGCACAGGATGTGCATTCGACAGGACTAAGGTGCCCTGCCATGCCTCCATTTATTTCTAGTAAGTCGTCGATTAACTAAAGACTTGCCCCTGATCGGAACAAAAACAATCACCAGCTACTCACCAATCAGCTCCTTCCCTTGATGCCCCGGGCCCACTCTCTCCCACCGCTTTATACTCTCGGGCTCTCTCTCTCTCTCTCTCTCTGCTTTATACTCTCTCTCTCTCTCTCTCCGCTTTATACACTCTCTCTCTCCGCTTTATACACTCTCTCTCTCCGCTTTATACACTCTCTCTCTCCGCTTTATACACTCACTCTCTCCGCTTTATACACTCACTCTCTCCGCTTTATACACTCACTCTCTCCGCTTTATACACTCTCTCTCTCCGCTTTATACACTCACTCCGCTTAATACACTCACTCTCTCTCTCCGCTTTATACACTCTCTCTCTCCGCTTTATACACTCTCTCTCTCCGCTTTATACACTCTCTCTCTCCGCTTTATACACTCTCTCTCTCCCCGCTTTATACACTCTCTCTCTCCCCGCTTTATACACTCTCTCTCTCTCCGCTTTATACATTCTCTCTCTCTCCGCTTTATACACTCTCTCTCTCTCTCTCTCCGCTTTATACACTCTCTCTCTCCGCTTTATACTCTCGGGCTCTCTCTCTCTCCGCTTTATACTCTCAGTCTCTCTCCGCTTTTCCACTCTCTCTCCGCTTTATACACTCACTCTCTCCGCTTTATACATTCTCTCTCTCCCCGCTTTATACACTCTCTCTCTCTCCGCTTTATACATTCTCTCTCTCTCCGCTTTATACACTCTCTCTCTCTCTCCGCTTTATACACTCTCTCTCTCCGCTTTATACTCTCAGGCTCTCTCTCTCGCCGATTTATACTCTCGGGCTCGCTCTCTCCCGCTGCTTTATACTCTTTGGCTCTCTCTCTTGCTGCTTTATACTCTTGGGCCGTGCTCCCTCTCCTGCCACTTTAACTAACTATTTCCTGATAGTTATAACCTCTCAGTTCTAGTATCATCTTTGGGAATCTTTTTTGCACCTTCTCCAGTGCCGCTATATCATTTTATAATATGGAGACTAGAACTGTGCACAGTATTCAAGTGTGCTCCAACCAAGGTTCAATACAAGTTCAACATAACTTCTCTGCTTTTCAGTTATATTCCTCTCGAAATGAACTTCAGTGCTTCGTTTGCTATTTTTATGGCCTTATTAACCTGCGTCACTACTTTTAGTTATTTACCCTCGGATCCCTGTTCCTCTATCCCATTTAGCCTCTTATTTTCCAAGCAATATGTGGCCTCTTTATTCTTCTTACCAAAATGTAACATCTCACACTGATCTAAATTAACATTCATTTGCCATTTATATGCCCATTCTGCAAGTTTATTAATGTCTTCATGTATTTTGTCGCAAGAGAGCAGGATTAGGCAGGTTGGTAATTAAAGGGAATGGGGAATGAGCAGGAGAGGAGGATTAGACTGGGTGGGATATTAAAGGGTGTGGGGAGTGAGCAGGAGAGGAGGATTAGAAGGGTGGGATATTAAAGGGTGCGGGGAGTGAGCAGGAGAGTGGGATTAGACTGGGTGGGATATTAAAGGGAATGGGGAGTGAGCAGGAGAGTGGGATTAGACTGGGTGAGATATTAAAGGGTGCGGGGAGTGAGCAGGAGAGTGGGATTAGACTGGGTGGGATATTAAAGGGAATGGGGAGTGAGCAGGAGAGTGGGATTAGACTGGGTGGGATATTAAAGGGTATGGGGAGTGAGCAGGAGAGTGGGATTAGACTGGGTGGGATATTAAAGGGTATAGGGAGTGAGCAGGAGAGTGGGATTAGACTGGGTGGGATATTAAAGGGTGCGGGGAGTGAGCAGGAGAGGAGGATTAGACTGGGTGGGATATTAAAGGGTATAGGGAGTGAGCAGGAGAGTGGGATTAGACTGGGTGGGATATTAAAGGGTGCGGGGAGTGAGCAGGAGAGGAGGATTAGGCTGGGTGGGATATTAAAGTGTATGGGGAGTGAGCAGGAGAGTGCCTATACTTCAAAAGTGTTACATTGTCTGTAAAGTGCTTTGTAAAATGTCAGTAAAAGCAGACTCTGACCCCGCTGGAAAGCCCGGGATTAGAGTCTACTTTTACTGACACTCAGCACCTCACACCTGGTCACTGGAGTTTGGGAGCTGCTGAGACCCCAGACATTGAGACATCCCGGGGGGGGGCACACACTGAGACACCTGGGGGGGGAACCCCACACATTGAGCTCCTTCCCTTGATGCCCCGGGCCCACTCTCTCCCACCGCTTTATTCACTCAGGCTCTCTCTCTCCCACCGCTTTATACTTCGGGCTCTCTCGCTCCGCTGTATACTCTCGGGCTCTCTCCCTCTCTCCCACCGCTTTATACTCTCGGGCTCTCTCTCTCTCTCTCCGCTTTATACTCTCGGGCTCTCTCTCCGCTTTATACTCTCGGGCTCTCTCTCTCTCTCTCTCTCTCTCTCTCCGCTGTATACTCTCGGGCTCTCTCTCTCTCTCCCACCACTTTATACTCTCGGGCTCTCTGTCTCTCTCTCCGCTTTATACTCTCGGGCTCTCTCTCTCTCTCTCCGCTTTATACTCTCGGGATTCTCTCTCTCTCTCCCACCGCTTTATACTCTCGGGCTCTCTCTCTCCGCTTTATACTCTCTCTCTCTGCTTTATACTCTCTCTCGCTCTGCTTTATACTCTCTCTCCGCTTTATACACACTCTCTCTCTCTGCTTTGTACACTCTCTCTCTGCTTTATACTCTCTCTCCGCTTTATACACTCTTTCTCTCTCTCTGCTTTATACACTCTCTCTCTCTGCTTTATACACTCTCTCTCTCCGCTTTATACACTCTCTCTCCGCTTTATACACTCTCTCTCTCCGCTTTATACACTCTCTCTCTCCGCTTTATACACTCTCTCTCCGCTTTATACACTCTCTCTCTCTGCTTTATACACTCTCTCTCTCTCCGCATTATACTCTCTCTCTCCGCTTTATACACTCTCTCTCTCTCCGCTTTATACACTCTCTCTCTCTCCGCTTTATACACTCTCTCTCCGCTTTATACACTCTATCTCTCCACTTTGTACACTCTCTCTCTCTCCGCTTTGTACACTCTCTCTCTCTCTCTCCGCTTTATACACTCTCTCTCTCTCTCTCCGCTTTATACACTCTCCCTCTCTCTCTGCTTTATACTCTCGGGCTCTCTCTCTCTCTCTCTCCCCACTTTATACACTTTGGCTCCCTCTCTCTCCGCTTTATACTCTGTCTCTCTCTCTCTCCGCTTTATACTCTGACTCTCTCTCTCCACTTTATACACTCTCTCTCTCTCCGCTTTATACACTCTCTCTCCGCTTTATACTGTCAGGTTCTCTCTCTCTCGCCACTTTATACTCTCGGGCTCTCTCTCTCACCGCTTTATACACTCTCTCTCTCTCTCTCTCTCTCTCTCTCCGCTTTATACTCTCAGGTTCTCTCTCTCGCCACTTTATACTCTCGGGCTCTCTCTCTCACCGCTTTATACTCGAACACTCTCTTTCTCCGCTTTATACTCTCGGGCTCTCTCTCTCCGCTTTATACTCTCTCTCCGCTTTATACACTCTCTCTCTCTCCGCTTTGTACACTCTCTCTCTCTGCTTTATACTCTCTCCGCTTTATACACACTCTCTCTCTCTGCTTTATACACTCTCTCTCTCCGCTTTATACACTCTCTCTCTGCGCTTTATACACACTCTCTCTATCCGCTTTATACACTCTCTCTCTCTCCGCTTTATACACTCTCACTCTCCACTTTGTACACTCTCTCTCTCTCTCCGCTTTGTACACTCTCTCTCTCTGCTTTATACACTCTCCCTCTCTCTCTGCTTTATACTCTCGGGCTCTCTCTCTCTCTCTCTCCCCACTTTATACACTCGGGCTCTCTCTCTCTCTCTCCGCTTTATACTCTCCGACTCTCTCTCTCCGCTTTATACACTCTCTCTCTCCGCTTTATACTCTCTCTCTCTCCGCTTTATACTCTCAGGTTCTCTCTCTCTCGCCACTTTATACTCTTGGGCTCTCTCTCTCTCACCGCTTTATACACTCTCTCTCTCTCTCCGCTTTATACTCTCAGGCTTTCTCTCGCCGCTTTATACTCTCGGGCTCTCTCTCTCTCTCCCGCTGCTTTATACTCTGACTCTCTCTCGCCACTTTATACTCTCGGGCTCGCTCTCTCTCAGCTTTATACACTCTCTCTCTCCGCTTTATACACTCTCTCTCTCTCTCCGCTTTGTACAGTCTCTCTCTCTCTGCTTTATACTCTCACTCCGCTATATACACTCTCTCTCTCTCCGCTTTATACACTCTCTCTCTCTGCTTTGTACACTCTCTCTCTCTCCGCTTTATACACTCTCTCTCCGCTTTATACACTCTCTCTCTCTCCGCTTTGTACACTCTCTCTCTCCGCTTTATACACTCTCTCCGCTTTATACACTCTCTCTCTCCGCTTTATACCCTCTCTTTCCGCTTTATACACTCTCTCTCCGCTTTATACACTCTCTCTCTCCGCTTTATACACTCTCTCTCTCTCCACTTTATACACTCTCTCTCTCCGCTTTATACACTCTCTCTCTCCACTTTGTACACTCTGTCTCTCCACTTTGTACACTCTCTCTCTCTCTCCGCTTTGTACACTCTCTCCCTCTCTCCGCTTTATACACTCTCTCTCTCTGCTTTGTACACTCTCTCTCTCTCCGCTTTATACACTCTCTCTCCGCTTTATACACTCTCTCTCCGCTTTATACACTCTCTCTCTCTCCGCTTTGTACACTCTCTCTCTCCGCTTTATACACTCTCTCCGCTTTATACACTCTCTCTCTCCGCTTTATACCCTCTCTTTCCGTTTTATACACTCTCTCTCTCCGCTTTATACACTCTCTCTCTCACTTTATACACTCTCTCTCTCTCCACTTTATACACTCTCTCTCTCCGCTTTATACACTCTCTCTCTCCACTTTGTACACTCTCTCTCTCTCTCCGCTTTGTACACTCTCTCTCTCTCCGCTTTGTACACTCTCTCTCTCCACTTTGTACACTCTCTCTCTCCACTTTGTACACTCTCTCTCTCTCCACTTTATACTCTCGGGCTCTCTCTCTCTCTCTCCCCACTTTATACACTCGGGCTCTCTCTCTCTCCGCTTTATACTCTCCGACTCTCTCTCTCCGCTTTATACAATCTCTCTCTCCACTTTATACACTCTCTCTCTCCGCTTTATACTCTCTCTCCGCTTTATACTCTCAGGTTCTCTGTCTCTCTCCGCTTTATACTCTCAGGCTCTCTCTCGCCGCATTATACTCTCTGGCTCTCTCTCTCTCTCCCGCTGCTTTATACTCGGACTCCCTCTCTCGCCGCTTTATACTCTCGCTCTCTCTCCGCTTTATACTCTGTCTCTCTCTATCTCCGCTTTATACTCTCCGACTCTCTCTCTCCGCTTTATACACTCTCTCTCTCTCTCCGCTTTATACACTCTCTCTCAGCTTTATACTCTCTCTCTCTCTCCGCTTTATACTGTCAGGTTCTCTCTCTCTCGCCACTTCATACTCTCGGGCTCTCTCTCTCACCGCTTTATACTCTCTCTCTCTCTCTCTCTCCGCTTTATACTCTCAGGTTCTCTCTCTCTCGCCACTTTATACTCTCGGGCTCTCTCTCTCACCGCTTTATACTCGAACACTCTCTTTCTCCGCTTTATACTCTCGGGCTTTCTCTCTCCGCTTTATACTCTCTCTCCGCTTTATACACTCTCTCTCTCTACGCTTTATACTCTTGGACTCTCTCTCACTCCGCTTTATACACTCTCACTCTCTCCGCTTCATACACTCTCTCTCTCCGCTTTATACACTCTCTCTCCGCTTTATACACTCTCTCTCCGCTTTGTACACTCTCTCTCCGCTTTATACACTCTCTCTCCGCTTTATACACTCTCTCTCTCCGCTTTATACACTCTCTCTCTCTCCGCTTCATACACTCTCTCTCTCTCCGCTTTATACACTCTCTCTCCGCTTTATACACTCTCTCTCTCCGCTTTGTACACTCTCTCTCTCCGCTTTATACACTCTCTCTCTCTCCGCTTTATACACTCTCTCTCTCCGCTTTATACACTCTCTCTCTCCGCTTTATACTCTTGGACTCTCTCTCTCCCTCTCTCTCCGCTTTATACTCTTGGACACTTCTCTCTCTCTCTCTCTCTCTCTCCGCTTTATACTCTTGGACACTCTCTCTCTCTCTCTCTCTCCGCTTTATACTCTTGGACTCTCTCTCTCTCTCTCTCTCCGCTTTATACTCTTGGACACTCTCTCTCTCTCTCTCCGCTTTATACTCTTGGACACTCTCTCTCTCTCTCTCTCTCTCCGCTTTATACTCTTGGACACTCTCTCTCTCTCTCTCTCCGCTTTATACTCTTGGACACTCTCTCTCTCTCTCTCTCTCCGCTTTATACTCTTGGACACTCTCTCTCTCTCTCTCTCTCTCCGCTTTATACTCTTGGACTCTCCCTCTCTCTCTCCGCTTTATACTCTCTCTCTCTCTCTCTCTCTGCTTTACACTCTTGGACACTCTCTCTCTCTCTCTCTCTCCGCTTTATACTCGGACACTCTCTCTCTCTCTCTCCGCTTTATTCTCTTGGACACTCTCGCTCTCTCTCTCTCTCTCTCGGCTTTATTCTCTTGGACACTCTCTCTCTCTCTCTCTCCGCTTTATACTCTTGGACTCTCTCTCTCTCTCTCTCCGCTTTATACTCTTGGACACTCTCTCTCTCTCTCTCTCCGCTTTATACTCTTGGACACTCTCTCTCTCTCTCTCTCCGCTTTATACTCTTGGACACTCTCTCTCTCTCTCTCTCCCGCTTTATACTCTTGGACTCTCTCTCTCTCCGCTTCATACTCTTGGACTCTCTCTCTCTCTCTCTCTCTCCGCTTTATACTCTTGGACTCTCTCTCTCTCTCCGCTTTATACTCTTGGACTCTCTCTCTCCGCTTCATACTCTTGGACTCTCTCTCTCTCCGCTTTATACTCTTGGACACACTCTCTCTCTCTCTCTCTCTCTCCGCTTGATACTCTTGGACTCTCTCTCTCTCTCTCTCTCTCCGCTTGATACTCTTGGACTCTCTCTCTCTCTCCGCTTTATACTCTTGGACTCTCTCTCTCTCCGCTTCATACTCTTGGACACTCTCTCTCTCTCTCTCTCTCCGCTTTATACTCTCTCTCTCTCTCTCCGCTTTATACTCTTGGACTCTCTCTCTCTCTCTCTCTCCGCTTTATACTCTCTCTCTCTCTCTCCGCTTTATACACTCTCTCTCCGCTTTATACTCTTGGACTCTCTCTCTCTCTCTCTCTCTCCGCTTTATACTCTCTCTCTCTCTCTCTCTCTCTCTCTCTCCGCTTTATACTCTTGGACTCTCTCTCTGTCTCTCTCTCCGCTTTATACACTCTCTCTCTCTCTCCGCTTTATACTCTTGGACTCTCTCTCTCTCTCTCTCTCTCTCTCTCTCCGCTTTATACTCTTGGACTCTCTCTCTCTCTCTCCGCTTTATACTCTTGGACTCTCTCTCTCTCTCTCTCCGCTTTATACTCTTGGACTCTCTCTCTCTCTCTCTCCGCTTTATACTCTTGGACTCTCTCTCTCTCTCTCTCTCCGCTTTATACACTCTCTCTCTCTCTCTCTCTCTCCGCTTTATACTCTTGGACTCTCTCTCTCTCTCTCTCTCTCTCCGCTTTATACTCTTGGACACTCTCTCTCTCTCTCTCTCTCCGCTTTATACTCTTGGACACTCTCTCTCTCTCTCTCTCTCTCTCCGCTTTATACTCTTGGACACTCTCTCTCTCTCTCTCCGCTTTATACTCTTGGACTCTCTCTCTCTCTCTCCGCTTTATTCTCTTGGACTCTCTCTCTCTCTCTCTCTCTCTCTCCGCTTTATACTCTTGGGGGTAAAAATTCACTTGGTTGCGCCACCCGTTAGCGCCTTAAGAGGGCGCTAATGGGACGCAAAGCTGCTAACGCCCGGGCGCAGCGATGTTTGCGCCGCTCGAGAACTTAACTTGAGATTGTGCGGCGGCGCTAAAACATACCGCTGCGACCACCTGCGCGCGCAGATTATGACGTCATTCCATGGTGCAACGCCCTTGGGGCGCCCCGGAGCGGAAATTGAGTGGCGCCCCCTGCCTTACCGCCTGGCGCTTCCAACGACCGGAAGACTGGAACACTATCAATCGCTGTGGGGCTGGGGGGGGCGCTATTTTAAAGGGGGCCTCTTCCTGTCTTTTATTGTTGGTGGCATTTTTGAACTACGCATTCTGAGAGAGAGAGGGAGAGACTTCTGGAGAGATTCAACGTTATGTGAAGGAGTTTTTGGGTACTGAGCAGCACTTTGCAGGTTCATTTTGATTTGCCATTCCTTGTATCGATTTAGCAGAGACTGTGGGAGCTGCACTCTGAGCTCTTTGCCTGGTACTCTCCGTTGTTCTTTCCAGCACGTTTGATGTGCAAGTCTCTCCAGGCCAAGATTCAAGGCTGCAATGAGTATGATGTGGATGGAAAGCAAGATTAACCATCCCCTTTAAGAACTGGCCCGTGCCGTTGTGTGCGTGTTCCATTGCTGACTGTCATTACATGAGCTTCGCCAGCGCTCTGAGGTAGCGCCTCACTGCTCGGCCTTTGCGCCTTAAGACAGGTGTGCAGCGCCTGCTTTAGCGCTCCACTCACCTCCCGGGGCGGTAAAAGTGAAGTTTCCAGTCAGGGCCGATAATTAGCGCCAGGCGCTAATATTTGCGTCCAGACGATATTTGCGCCCCAAATGGGGCGCGACCTAATTTCTACCCCTTGGACACTATACTCTCTCTCTCCGCTTTATACTCTTGGACACTCTCTCTCTCTCTCTCTCCGCTTTCTACTCTTGGACTCTCTCTCTCTCTCTCTCTCTCTCCGCTTTATACTCTTGGACACTCTCTCTCTCTCTCTCTCTCCGCTTTATACTCTTGGACACTCTCTCTCTCTCTCTCTCTCTCCGCTTTATACTCTTGGACACTCTCTCTCTCTCTCTCCGCTTTATACTCTTGGACTCTCTCTCTCTCTCTCTCTCTCCGCTTTATACTCTTGGACACTCTCTCTCTCTCTCTCTCCGCTTTATACTCTTGGACACTCTCTCTCTCTCTCTGTCTCTCCGCTTTATACTCTTGGACACTCTCTCTCTCTCTCTCCGCTTTATACTCTTGGACACTCTCTCTCTCTCTCTCCGCTTTATACTCTTGGACACTCTCTCTCTCTCTGTCTCTCCGCTTTATACTCTTGGACACTCTCTCTCTCTCTCTCCGCTTTATACTCTTGGACTCTCTCTCTCTCTCTCTCTCTCTCCGCTTTATACTCTTGGACACTCTCTCTCTCTCTCCGCTTTATACTCTTGGACTCTCTCTCTCTCTCTCCGCTTTATACTCTTGGAACTCTCTCTCTCTCTCTCTCCGCTTTATACTCTTGGACTCTCTCTCTCTCTC
>JASTWF010001805.1:0-57939 GCA_030390025.1 Squalus acanthias | reverse complement strand
CACGGGTTAGTGACAGAGTAAAGCCACCTCTTGCACTCCCATCAAATCACTCCCAGGGCAGGTACAGCACGGGTTAGATACAGAGTAAAAACTCGCTCTTGACTGTCCCATCAAACACTCCCCGGGCAGGTACAGCACGGGTTAGATACAGAGTAAAGCTCCCTCTACACTGTCCCATCAAACACTCCAGCAGGTACAGCACGGGTTAGATACAGAGTAAAGCTCCCTCTACACTGTCCCATCAACACTTCCAGGGCAGGTACAGCACGGTTAGATACAGAGTAAAGCTCCCTCTACACTGTCCCATCAAACACTCCCAGGGCAGGTACAGCACGGATAATACAGAGTAAAGCTCCCTCTACACTGTCCCATCAAACACTCCCAGGGCAGGTACAGCCGGTTTAGATACAGAGTAAAGCTCCCTCTACACTGTCCCATCAAACACTCCCAGGGCAGGTACAGCACGGGTTAGATACAGAGTAAAGCTCCCTCTACACTGTCCCATCAAACACTCCCAGGGCAGGTACAGCACGGGTTAGATACAGAGTAAAGCTCCCTCTACACTGTCCCATCAAACACTCCAGGGCAGTACAGCACGGGTTAAGACAGAGTAAAGCTCCCTCTACACTGTCCCATCAAACACTCCCAGGGCAGGTACAGCACGGGTTAGATACAGAGTAAAGCTCCCTCTACACTGTCCCATCAAACACTCCAGGGTAGGTACAGCACGGGTTAGATACAGAGTAAAGCTCCTCTACACTGTCCCATCAAACACTCCAGGGCAGGTACAGCACAGGTTTAGATACAGAGTAAAGCTCCTCTACACTGTCCCATCAAACACTCCACTGCCAGGGCAGGTACAGCACGGGTTAGATACAGAGTAAAGCTCCCTTCTACACTGTCCCATCAAACACATCCCAGGGCAGGTACAGCACGGGTTAGATACAGAGTAAAGCTTCCTCTACACTGTCCCATCAAACACTCCCAGGGCAGGTACAGCACGGGTTAGATACAGAGTAAAGCTCCCTCTACACTGTCCATCAAACACTCTCAGGGGCAGGTACAGCACGGGTTAGATACAGAGTAAAGCTCCCTCTACACTGTCCATCAAACACTCCCAGGGCAGGTACAGCACGGGTTAGATACAGAGTAAAGCTCCTCTACACTGTCCCATCAAACACTCCCAGGGCAGGTACAGCACGGGTTAGATACAGAGTAAAGCTCCCTCTACACTGTCCCATCAAACACTCCCAGGGCAGTACAGCACGGGTTAGATACAGAGTAAAGCTCCCTCTACACTGTCCCATCAAACACTCCCAGCCTGGTACAGCACGGGTTAGATACAGAGTAAAGCTCCCTCTACACTGTCCCATCAAACACTCCCAGGGCAGGTACAGCACGGGTTAGATACAGAGTAAAGCTCCCTCTGTACTGTCCATCAACACTCCCAGGGCAGGTACAGCACGGGTTAGATACAGAGTAAAGCTCCCTCTGCACTGTCCCATCAAACACTCCCAGGGCAGGTACAGCCGGGTTAGATACAGAGTAAAGCTCCCTCTACACTGTCTCCATCAAACACTCCCAGGGCAGGTACAGCACGGTTAGATACAGAGTAAAGCTCCCTCTACACTGTCCCATCAAACACTCCCAGGGCAGGTACAGCACGGGTTAGATACAGAGTAAAGCTCCCTCTACACTGTCCCATCAAACACTCCCAGGGCAGGTACAGCACGGGTTAGATACAGAGTAAAGCTCCCTCTACACTGTCCCATCAAACACTCCCAGGGCAGGTACAGCACGGGTTAGATACAGAGTAAAGCTCCCTCTACACTGTCCCATCAAACACTCCCAGGGCAGGTACAGCACGGGTTAGATACAGAGTAAAGCTCCCTCTACACTGTCCCATCAAACACTCCCAGGGCAGGTACAGCACGGGTTAGATACAGAGTAAAGCTCCCTCTACACTGTCCCATCAAACACTCCCAGGGCAGGTACAGCACGGGTTAGATACAGAGTAAAGCTCCCTCTACACTGTCCCATCAAACACTCCCAGGGCAGGTACAGCACGGGTTAGATACAGAGTAAAGCTCCTCTACACTGTCCCATCAAACACTCCCAGGGCAGGTACAGCACGGGTTAGATACAGAGTAAAGCTCCCTCTACACTGTCCCATCAAACACTCCCAGGGCAGGTACAGCACGGGTTAGATACAGAGTAAAGCTCCCTCTACACTGTCCCATCAAACACTCCCAGGGCAGGTACAGCACGGGTTAGATACAGAGTAAAGCTCCCTCTACACTGTCCCATCAAACACTCCCAGGGCAGGTACAGCACGGGTTAGATACAGAGTAAAGCTCCCTCTACACTGTCCCATCAAACACTCCCAGGGCAGGTACAGCACGGGTTAGATACAGAGTAAAGCTCCCTCTACACTGTCCCATCAAACACTCCCAGGGCAGGTACAGCACGGGTTAGATACAGAGTAAAGCTCCCTCTACACTGTCCCATCAAACACTCCCAGGGCAGGTACAGCACGGGTTAGATACAGAGTAAAGCTCCCTCTACACTGTCCCATCAAACACTCCCAGGGCAGGTACAGCACGGGTTAGATACAGAGTAAAGCTCCCTCTACACTGTCCCATCAAACACTCCCAGGGCAGGTACAGCACGGTTAGATACAGAGTAAAGCTCCCTCTACACTGTCCCATCAAACACTCCCAGGGCAGGTACAGCAGGGTTAGATACAGAGTAAAGCTCCCTCTACACTGTCCCATCAAACACTCCCAGGGCAGGTACAGCACGGGTTAGATACAGAGTAAAGCTCCCTCTCACTGTCCCATCAAACACTCCCAGGGCAGGTACAGCACGGGTTAGATACAGAGTAAAGCTCCCTCTACACTGTCCCATCAAACACTCCCAGGGCAGGTACAGCACGGGTTAGATACAGAGTAAAGCTCCTCTACACTGTCCCATCAAACACTCCCAGGGCAGGTACAGCACGGGTTAGATACAGAGTAAAGCTCCCTCTACACTGTCCCATCAAACACTCCCAGGGCAGGTACAGCACGGTTAGATACAGAGTAAAGCTCCCTCTACACTGTCCCATCAAACACTCCCAGGGCAGGTACAGCACGGGTTAGATACAGAGTAAAGCTCCCTCTACACTGTCCCATCAAACACTCCCAGGGCAGGTACAGCACGGGTTAGATACAGAGTAAAGCTCCCTCTACACTGTCCCATCAAACACTCCCAGGGCAGGTACAGCACGGGTTAGATACAGAGTAAAGCTCCCTCTACACTGTCCCATCAAACACTCCCAGGGCAGGTACAGCACGGGTTAGATACAGAGTAAAGCTCCCTCTACACTGTCCCATCAAACACTCCCAGGGCAGGTACAGCACGGGTTAGATACAGAGTAAAGCTCCCTCTACACTGTCCCATCAAACACTCCCAGGGCAGGTACAGCACGGGTTAGATACAGAGTAAAGCTCCCTCTACACTGTCCCATCAAACACTCCCAGGGCAGGTACAGCACGGGTTAGATACAGAGTAAAGCTCCCTCTACACTGTCCCATCAAACACTCCCAGGGCAGGTACAGCACGGGTAGATACAGAGTAAAGCTCCCTCTACACTGTCCCATCAAACACTCCCAGGGCAGGTACAGCACGGGTTAGATACAGAGTAAAGCTCCCTCTACACTGTCCCATCAAACACTCCCAGGGCAGGTACAGCACGGTTTAGATACAGAGTAAAGCTCCCTCTACACTGTCCCATCAAACACTCCCAGGGCAGGTACAGCACGGGTTAGATACAGAGTAAAGCTCCTCTGCACTGGTCCCATCAAACACTCCCAGGGCAGGTACAGCAGGGGTTAGATACAGAGTAAAGGTCGCTCTATACTTTCCCATCAAACTCTCCCAGGGTAGGTACAGCATGGGTGAGATACAGAGTAAATCTCCCTCAATACTGTCCCATCAAACACTCCCAGGGCAGGTACTGCAGAGGTTAGATACAGAGTAAAGCTCCCTCTACACTGTCCCATCAAACACTGCCAATGCAGGTACAGCACGGGTTAAATACAGAGTAAAGCTCCCTCTGCACTGTCCCATCAAACACTCCCAGGGCAGGTACAGCATGGGTTAGATAGAGAGTAAAACTCCCTCTACATTATCCCATCAAACACTCCTTGGGCAGGTACAGCACGGGTTAGATACAGAGTAAAGCTCCCTCTACATTGTCCCACCAAACACTCCCAGGGTAGGTACAGCACGGGTTAGATACAGAGTAAAGCTCGCTCTATACTGTCCCATCAAACACTCCCAGGGCAGGTACAGCACGGGTTAGATACAGAGTAAAGCTCACTCTACATTGTCCCATCAAACACTCCCAGGGCAGGTACAGCACAGGTTAGATACAGAGTAAAGCTCCCTCTACACTGTCCCATCAAACACTGCCAATGCAGGTACAGCACGGGTTAAATACAGAGTAAAGCTCCCTCTGCACTGTCCCACCAAACACTCCCAGGGTTGGTACAGCATGGGTTAGATACAGAGTAAAGCTCGCTCTATACTGTCCCATCAAACACTCCCAGGGCAGTACAGCACGGGTTGATACAGAGTAAAGCTCCCTCTACACTGTCCCATCAAACACTCCCAGGGCAGGTACAGCACGGGTTAGATACAGAGTAAAGCTCCCTCTATACTGTCCCATCAAACACTCCCAGGGCAGGTACATCACGGGTTAGATACAGAGTAAAGCTCCCTCTACACTGTCCCATCAAACACTCCCAGGGCAGGTACAGCACGGGTTAGATACAGAGTAAAGCTCCCTCTACACTGTCCCATCAAACACTCCCAGGGCAAGTACAGCACTGGTTAGATACAGAGTAAAGCTCCCTCTACACTGTCCCATCAAACACTCCCAGGGCAGGTACAGCACGGGTGAGATACAGAGTAAAGCTCCCTCTACACTGTCCCATCAAACACTCCCAGGGTAGGTACAGCATGGGTTAGATACAGAGTAAAGCTCGCTCTATACTGTCCCATCAAACACTCCCAGGGCAAGGTACAGCACGGGTTAGATACAGAGTAAATCTCCCTCAATACTGTCCCATCAAACACTCCCAGGGCAGGTACAGCACGGGTTAGATACAGAGTATAGCTCCCTCTGCACTGTCCCATCAAACACTCCCAGGGCAGGTACAGCAGGGGTTAGATACAGAGTAAAGGTCGCTCTATACTTTCCCATCAAACTCTCCCAGGGTAGGTACAGCACGGGTTAGATACAGAGTAAAGCTCCCTCAACATTGTCCCACCAAACACTCCCAGGGTAGGTACAGCACGGGTTAGATACAGAGTAAAGCTCGCTCTATACTGTCCCATCAAACACTCCCAGGGTAGGTACAGCACGGGTTAGATACAGAGTAAAGCTCCCTCTACACTGTCCCATCAAACACTCCCAGGGCAGGTACAGCACGGGTTAGATACAGAGTAAAGCTCCCTCTACACTGTCCCATCAAACACTCCCAGGTCAAGTACAGCACTGGTTAGATACAGAGTAAAGCTCCCTCTACACTGTCCCATCAAACACTCCCAGGGTAGGTACAGCACGGGTTAGATACAGAGTAAAGCTCCCTCTGCACTCTCACATCAAACCCTCCCAGGGCAGGTACAGCACGGGATAGATACAGAGTATAGCTCCCTCTGCACTGTCCCATCAAACACTCCCAGGGCAGGTACAGCAGGGGTTAGATACAGAGTAAAGGTCGCTCTTTACTTTCCCATCAAACTCTCCCAGGGTAGGTACAGCACGGGTTAGATACAGAGTAAAGCTCCCTCAACATTGTCCCACCAAACACTCCCAGGGTAGGTACAGCACGGGTTAGATACAGAGTAAAGCTCGCTCTATACTGTCCCATCAAACACTCCCAGGGTAGGTACAGCACAGGTTAGATACAGAGTAAAGCTCCCTCTACACTGTCCCATCAAACACTGCCAATGCAGGTACAGCACGGGTTGAATACAGAGTAAAGCTCCCTCTGCACTGTCCCACCAAACACTCCCAGGGTAGGTACAGCATGGGTTAGATACAGAGTCAAGCTCCCTCTGCACTGTCCCATCAAACACTCCCAGGGCAGGTACAGCACGGGTTAGATACAGAGTAAAGCTCCCTCTACACTGTCCCATCAAACACTCCCAGGTCAAGTACAGCACTGGTTAGATACAGAGTAAAGCTCCCTCTACACTATCCCATCAAACACTCCCAGGGCAGGTACAGCACGGGTGAGATACAGAGTAAAGCTCCCTCTACTCGATCCCATCAAACACTCCCAGGGCAGGTACAGCACGGGTGAGATACAGAGTAAAGCTCCCTCTACACTGTCCCATCAAATACTCCCAGGGCAGGTACAGCAGGGGTTAGATACAGAGTAAAGGTCGCTCTATACTTTCCCATCAAACTCTCCCAGGGTAGGTACAGCATGGGTGAGATAGAGTAAATCTCCCTCAATACTGTCCCATCAAACACTCCCAGGGCAGGTACAGCACGGGATAGATACAGAGTATAGCTCCCTCTGCACTGTCCCATCAAACACTCCCAGGGCAGGTACAGCACGGGTTAGATACAGAGTAAAGCTCGCTCTATACTTTCCCATCAAACACTCCCAGGGCAGGTACAGCACGGGTTAGATACAGAGTAAAGCTCCCTCTACACTGTCCCATCAAACACTCCCAGGGCTAGGTACAGCAGGGTTAGATACAGAGTAAAGCTCGCTCTATACTGTCCCATCAAACACTCCCAGGGTAGGTACAGCATGGGTTAGATACAGAGTAAAGCTCGCTCTATACTGTCCCATCAAACACTCCCAGGGCTAGGTACAGCACGGGTTAGATACAGAGTAAAGCTCCCTCTACACTGTCCCATCAAACACTCCCAGGGCAGGTACAGCACAGGGTTAGATACAGAGTAAAGCTCCTCTACACTGTCCCATCAAACACTCCAGGGCAGGTACAGCAGGGTTAGATACAGAGTAAAGCTCCCTCTACACTGTCCCATCAAACACTCCCAGGGCAGGTACAGCACTGGGTTAGATACAGAGTAAAGCTCCCTCTATACTGTCCCATCATACACTCCCAAGGCAGGCACAGCGCGGGTTAGATACAGCGTAAAACTCCCTCTATATTGTCCCACCAAACACTCCCAGGGTAGGTACAGCACGGGTTAGATACAGTGTTAAGCTCCCTCTACACTGTCCCATCAAACACTCCCAGAGCAGGTACAGCATGGGTTAGATACAGAGTAAAGCTCCCTCTACACTCTCACATCAAACCCTCCCAGGGCAGGTACAGCAGGGGTTAGTTACAGAGTAAAACTCCCTCTGCACTGTCCCATCAAACACTCCCAGGGCAGGCACAGCACGGGTTAGATACAGAGTAAAACTCGCTCTATACTATCCCATCAAACACTCCCAGGGCAGGTACAGCACGGGTTAGATGCAGAGTAAAGCTCCCTCTACACTGTCCGATCAAACACTCCCAGGGCAGGTACAGCACAGGTTAGAGACACAGTAAAACTCCCTCTACACTGTCCCATCAAACACTTCCAGGGCTGGTACAGCACGGGTTAAATACAGGTAAAGATCCCTCTACACTGTCCCATCAAACACTCCCAGGGAAGGCACAGCACGGGTTAGGTACAGAGTAAAGCTCCCTCTGCACTGTCCCATCAAACACTCCCAGGGCAGGTACAGCATGGGTGAGATACAGAGTAAAGCTCCCTCTACACTGTCCCCATCAAACACTCCCAGGGCAGGTACAGCCTGGGTTAGATACAGAGTAAAGCTCCCTCTATACTTTCCCTTGAAACACTCCCAGGGCAAGTACAGCACGGGTTAGATACAGAGTAAAGCTCCCTCTATACTTTCCCTTGAAACACTCCCAGGGCAGGTACACCACGGGTTAGATGCAGAGTAAAGCTCCCTCTGCACTGTCCCATCAAACACTCCCAGGGCAGGTACAGCACGGGTTAGATACAGAGTAAAGCTCCCTCAACATTGTCCCACCAAACACTCCCAGGGCAGGTACAGCACAGGTTAGATACAGAGTAAAGCTCGCTCTATACTGTCCCATCCAGCACTCCCAGGGTAGGTACAGCACGGGTTAGATACAGAGTAAAGCTCACTCTATACTGTCCCATCAAACACTCCCAGGGCAGGTAAAGCACAGGTTAGGTACAGAGTAAAGCTGCCTCTACACTGTCCCATCAAACACTGTCTGCAGGTACAGCACGGGTTGGATACAGAGTAAAGCTCCCTCTGCACTGTCCCACCAAACACTCCCAGGGTAGGTACAGCATGGGTTAGATACAGAGTAAAGCTCGCTCTGTACTGTCACATCAAACACTCCTCGGGCAAGTACAGCACGGGTTGGATACAGAGTAAAGCTCCCTCTACACTGTCCCATCAAACACTCGCAGGGCAGGTGCAGCACGGGTCAGATACAGAGTAAAGCTCGCTCTACACTGTCCCATCAAACACTCCCAGGGCAGGTAATGTACGGAGTTAGATACAGAGTAAAGCTCGCTCTATTGGTACAGCACGGGTTAGATACAGAGTAAAGCTCCCTCTACACTGTCCCATCAAACACTGCCAGCCCATAATGAGCAGGACCCAGGGAGGTTGGTTGCTAGGTACTACAGTGATGTCATAAAGCAGGGCCATTCAGCCCAGCTGGTCGTCTCCTTGTCCCTTTAAAGGTGGAGAGCGGAGACACCCTGTCTCAAAACACACCCCACCTGTTCATACTGAGAATCCCCGGGCAAGGCCCAAGGCCCAGAGTGTGGACACACCCCGGGGAAAAGAGGAGGAGAGCGGGAGACACCCTGTCTCAAAACACACCCCACCTGTTCATACTGAGAATCCCCGGGCAAGGCCCAAGGCCCAGAGTGTGGACACACCCCGGGGAAAAGAGGAGAGCGGGGACACCCTGTCTCAAAACACACCCCACCTGTTCATACTGAGAATCCCCGGGCAAGGCCCAAGTCCCAGAGTGTGGACACACCCCGGGGAAAAGAGGAGGAGAGCGGGGACACCCTGTCTCAAAACACACCCCACCTGTTCATACTGAGAATCCCCGGGCAAGGCCCAAGGCCCAGAGTGTGGACACACTCCGGGGGAAAAGAGGAGGAGAGAAGGGGAGGAGTAGGGACTGAGGGACACCAAGCTTCAGTTTTCGAGCCTGCAGACTTCAGGAGGGAAGAATGAGTTCAGTAGTTATCGGATCCAGGGAGAGAACAAGGAGCAGATGGGGAGACTGGTGTGGATTCCAGCACAGTGAGGATGTAGGGGGAGGCAGATTGTGTCGGGCCGTGTATTAGGGGTGTAGGAGGGACAAGAGAGGAAAGGTCAGAGGAGCAATTACTGCAGCAGTGTCCATGAATAGTGAGAGAGAGAGAAGGTGGGGGTTAGAGTGGACCATGGGCAGTCTGTTAAACTGTCTGTTTGCTGTGACTACACAGGATTACACAGGATATATGGCACAGAAACAGGCCATTCGGCCCAACCAGTCCATGCCGGCGTTTATGCTCCACTCGAGCCTCCTCCCGTCTTTCCCCATCTAACTCTATCAGCATAACCCTCTATTCCCTTCTCCCTCATATGCTTGTCTAGCCTCCCCTTAAATGTATCTATACTATTCGCTTCAACCACTCCCTGTGGTAGCGAGTTCCACATTCTCCCCACTCTCTGGGTAAAGAAGTTTCTCCTGAATTCCCTATTGGATTTCTTGGTGACTATCTTATATTGATGGCCTCTAGTTATGCTCTTCCCCACAAGTGGAAACACTCTCTCTGTATCTACTCTATCAAAACCTTTCATCATTTTAAAGACCTCTATTAGGTCACCCCTCAGCCTTCTTTTTTCAAGAGAAAAGAGACCCAGCCTGTCCATCCTTTCCTGACAGGTAGACCCTCTCATTTCTGGTATCATCCTTGTAAATCTTCTCTGCACCCTCTCCAGTGCCTCTATATCCTTTTTATAATATGGCGACCAGAATTGTACGCAGTGCTCCAAGTGTGGTCTAACCAAGGTTCGATACAAGTTTAGCATAACTTCACTACTTTTCCATTCTATAACAATTCAATTCTATAACAATCGATCTCAATAATTGAACCCAATAGGTTAAAGTTTTCAGTCCAATTTTGTCAGCACGCTGCGACATTCGATGTCTGCAGATAACGGGAGATAAATTCTTAAAACTGCTGGATCTCTTGCTCTGCCATCAACCTCTTATCAAACTGGAGCTGGCATTGCCTAATATGGTCGTCTCTGGCTACTGCACAGTCCAGAGACACAAGTCTGCATTTTCTTCAACACACATCAACAACGTTAGAAGCAGGTAAAAACACTGTGGCCTTCCTGGGGCAGCACAAACCACTAGTCTCCAGACTTTCCTTATCCCAACATCATATTTCTGATCGAAACATTCTATGATGAAAATATCCAAGGCCAGTTGGTTGCAAACACCAGCTGTTGCTCAGTGAAATCTCTCTCTCTCTCTAATGATACCGACCACATTTTCCCCGATATCGAATGAACTAAACATGAACACCTTTCAGAAGCTGAATTAACCGAGGTCCATATGCCAACATCCCTCTCATCTTCCATTCACTTCAATTGAAAGGAAACTGACAGATTGGACCAGTCAGGATTTGAAAGATATTTACAACAGATTCTAGATGTTCTTAGAGTTGGGATCTTTCTCTATTCTGTCCACTCGAGGAGTTAGATAACAGACTTTCTCCTGTGAATATAGAGCTGGGGTATTGGGCCGTGATGTGTTCATCTTGTTGACTCTAAACCTTTGCCAATTATTTGATGTGATCTGTTTACTTGTACGTATTTTTTTAAATACACTTGCTGAGTGGATTAAAATTTAAATTGAAAGCAGGTTTGCAGGCGTGATGCTCTATTCACACATCGAAGGTGAGAGAGATGCTGTGGGACACACGCTAAGTCCAGTAGCTGAAAGTGATTAACAGACTGGGTTTTGTGTTTAGTGATCTCGGGCGTGTTACCGAGACCTTCCCTGGATACCAAGGCTAGGAGAGGCACTCTGGAAGGTATGGGGAGCTGGGACTTGTCCATGAGAGTAACCGAAGGTACGAGAACTGAAATAATCTCGAGTTAGAAAGGAGAAAAGGCCCAAAAATGGAACAGTCGGTAACAGGACATCAATTAGTTCTCCTCTTATCTTGGAGACATCAAATATCGACAGACTGTGTTATTTCAAAAATCAAAATATTAAAGTCTAGCCCAGTTACAGGGGTTATTAACATCAGCAGAAACAAACCCCAACTGTCAGAATGGACACGATTCAGTCGGGATGTGATTAACAGCAGAATCCAACCTTTGCAGTCACTTGTGAACTCGCTGGTGTCTCAGCAGGCTGGATGAAGTAGTGAATCCCTTCCCACAGTCGGAGCAGGTGAACGGCCTCTCCCCAGTGTGAACACGCTGATGAGTTAGAAGATTGGATGACTGAGTGAATCCCTTCCCACACTGACAGCAGGTGAACGGTCTCTCCCCAGTGTGAACTCGCTGGTGAGTTAGAAGGTGGGATGAACAAGTGAATTCCTTCCCACACTCAGAGCAGGTGAACGGCCTCTCCCCGGTGTGAGTCCGTTGGTGTGTCAGCAGGGTGGATGACTGAGTGAATCTCTTCCCACAGACAGAGCAGTTGAACTGGCTCTCCCCAGTGTGAACTCGCTGGTGTCTCAGCAGGTGGGATGACCGAGTGAATCTATTTCCACACACGGAGCAGGTGAACGGCCTCTCCCCAGTGTGGACTCTCTGGTGTTTCAGCAGGCTGGATGAAAGAGTGAATCCCTTCCCACACTTAGAGCAGGTGAACGGCCTCTCCCCAGTGTGAACGCGCTGGTGAGTTAGAAGGTTAGTGGAAAAAGTGAATCCCTTCCCACGCAGGTGAAAGGCCTCTCCCCAGTGTGAACTCGCTGGTGTTTCAGCAGGCTGGATGAATCAATGAATCTCTTCTCACACATGGAGCAGGTGAATGGCCTCTCCCCAGTGTGAGTCCGTTGGTGTGCCAGGAGGCTGGATGACTGAGTGAATCCCTTCCCACACTCGGAGCAGGTGAACAGCCTCTCCCCGGTGTGACTG
Organism: Squalus acanthias; assembly: GCA_030390025.1. Lineage (NCBI taxonomy): Eukaryota > Metazoa > Chordata > Chondrichthyes > Squaliformes > Squalidae > Squalus > Squalus acanthias. The sequence continues at coordinate 45,766 of JASTWF010001805.1, read as the reverse complement.
CAATGATGAATTTCCAGCTCAGACGGGGAACTGAATCCCTTCCCACAGTCCCCACATTTCCATGGTTTCTCCGTGGTGCGGGTGTCCTTGTGTCTCTCCAGGTTGGATGATCAGTTGAAGCCTCGTCACACACAGAACACGTGTACTGTTTCTCCCCGCTGTGAATGGTGCGATGTGTTTTCAGGCTGTGTAACTGGTTAAAGCTCTTTCCACAGTCAGTGCACTGGAACACTCTCACTCGGGTGTGTGTCTCGGTGCTTTTCCAGTCACACTGATGTTTGAAATCTTTTCCCACAGACAGTACAGACAAACATTTCTCCTTCCACATTCAAAGGCCGATGATATTCAGGTCCTGATGAATCGAGTGACTCTGACATATCTTGATGTGATGTTTGGTTTGAGTTTCCTGTCTTCAAATCCTCCCCTTCTCACAGCCTGTAAAAGGAGTTTACAAAAGTCATCACTGTAAGTACTGGATAGAACATTCAATTCTAGTTTCTATGGAACATTCTTTCGTCTCTTGTTACCCCAAAGCTGTAAATCCCCGTCCCACACATTGTACCTCCTCCCTGTGCTAAAATTCAAACACATCGCACGTCTGAAGACAGTTTGTCTTCTGCTCCCACTTTTCTCCCCCAACTCTGGCTGGGTTCAGTTCTACACTCACTGGTTCCCCTCCCTCTCCTCCCCTGAAGGTGCTGACTCTGGCTGGGTTCAGTTCACTCACTGGTTCCCCTCCCTCTCCTCCCCTGAAGGTGCTGACTCTGGCTGGGTTCAGTTCTACACTCACTGGTTCCCCTCCCTCTCCTCCCCTGAAGGTGCTGACTCTGGCTGGGTTCAGTTCTACACTCACTGGTTCCCCTCCCTCTCCTCCCCTGAAGGTGCTGACTCTGGCTGGGTTCAGTTCTGCACTCACTGGTTCCCCTCCCTCTCCTCCCCTGCAGGTGCTGACTCTGGCTGGGTTCAATTCCACACTCGCTGGTTCCCCTCCCTCTCCTCCCCTGAAGGTGCTGACTCTGGCTGGGTTCAGTTCTGCACTCACTGGTTCCCTCCTCCTCCCTCCCCTGATGGTGCTGACTCTGGCTGGGTTCAGTTCCACACTCACTGGTTCTCCTCCCCTGAAGGTGCTGACTCTGGCTGGGTTCAGTTCACTCACTGGGACCCTGAAGCCACGCCCCCTAGTGGCTCCTTTACAAAGATGGCCACGCATGCGCTCTACCGCTCGATGAAGCAAGATGACGACGCGAAAACCCTCAGCGCTCCTTTACAAAGATGGCCGCCGTTAACCTGGGCCTTTTCCCGGGAAAAAGCCTCGGAGCTGCAAACGCGGAACCCGTAGGTTCTCATTCGGGGCTTGCGGCCTACACCAGGTGTTTATGAAGCCCACCCACCGGGTACTTTACCTCCCTGCGCCCCCTGATTCGTAATCGGCGCAAAAATCGCGACGCCGACCTTTCAGCGCTTCCGCACTCGCCCGGCTCTGATCACAATGACACTGCGCATGCTCCAAATACAGGCGGGCACTGCGCCTGCGCACTAGGCTCCTCCTGTGTGAATGGGGCACATTCTCCTCCGCGGGGCATTTCCACACGTATCTGAACGGTCTCTCTCCAGTGTGACTGTGCTGGTGTGTCAGTAAATGGGATGATCGATTGAATCCCTTTCCACATACAGACCACTGAATGGATTCTCCCCTTTATGAACATGTTCGTGTGCTAATAGGTGAGATGAGTGAGTGAATCTCTTTCCACACTTAGCTGGTGAATGGCCTCTCCCTGGTGTGACTGTATCCATGAGTTTCCACCTCAGACGGTCAACTCCATTCATTCCCACAGTCCCCACATTTACACTGTTGATTCAGGTGGGCGCACAAGTCTCACAGGCTAGATGATTGGTTGAAGGTGGGTTCGTGCCACTCAAGTGCCAGGCAATGACTATCTCCAACAAGCGAGAGTCTAACCACCACCCCTTGACATTCAACGGCATTGCCATCACCGAATACCCCACCATCAACATCCTGGGGGTCACCATTGACCAGAAACTTAACTGGACCAGCCACAGAAATACTGTGGCAACAAGAGCAGGTCAGAGGCTCGGTATTCTGCGGTGAGTGTCTCACCTCCTGACTCCCCAAAGCCTTTCCACCATCTACAAGGCACAAGTAAGGAGTGTGATGGAATACTCTCCACTTGCCTGGATGAGTGCAGCTCCAACAACACTCAAGAAGCTCGACACCATCCAGGACAATGCAGTCCACTTGATTGGCACCCCATCCACCACCTTAAACACTCACTCCTTCCACCACCGGCGCACCGTGGCTGCAGTGTGTACCATCCACAAGATGCACTGCAGCAACTCACCAAGGCTTCTTCGGCAGCACCTCCCAAACCCACGACCTCTTCCAACTAGAAGGACAAGGGCAGCAGGCACATGGGAACACCACCACCTCCAAGTTCCCCTCCAAGTCACACACCATCCCGAATTAGAAGAATATCGGCGATCCTTCATCGTCGCTGGGTCAAAATCCTGGAACTCCCTCCCTCACAGCACTGTGGGAGTACCATCACCACACGGACTGCAGCGGTTCAAGAAGGTGTTTCACCACCACCTTCTCAACGGCAATTAGGGATGGGCAATAAATGCTGGCCTTGCCAGCGATGCCCACATCCCATAAACAGATTTTTTAAAATACACAGAACACGTGTCCTGTTTCTCCCGCTGTGATTGGTGTCTTTCCTTCTATATCCAAAGGCCGATGATATTCAGGTCCTGATGAAACTGGTCAATCTCTCAGATCTTGAGGCGATATTTTGTTTGAGTTTCCATCAGCAGATCCTCCCCTACTGACACTCTGAAATGGGGTTTACAAATGTTGTTACTTTAAGTGCAGGATAGAAAGTCAGAACAGACAATTCTAGTTCCTATAGAACGTTCTGTCCTCTCCTGCCCCTCCTAAGCTGTAAATTCCCCATTCTACAAACTCTGCCTCCATCCTTACTGTCTAAAATCAACATTCATTGCACTGGCTGGGATTTTGTTTCTCCCCTTCTCTCCAGAAGGCGTTGAATCCGGCTGGGTACAATTCCACAGACATTAGTTAACCTCTAGTGCCTCACCGTCAGCGGACTCAGTGAGTGTCAGCAGCATTTCCCCTGTGGTAGGCATCACAGCCGAGTCCAATCCTGCCCTCAATTGACATCCATACACTTCCCAGTTGATGTGACTGGATCTCCATCAAGAGCAGGGGCAGTGGCTGATTTTTACTCTTATTTAGCCCAGTTCTGGCCCCTGAACTGTTGCCGTGGCTGAGATCAACTAATAGCCCAAATCAAGGACTGCACTTTGGACCTTCCCAGTCAGTAGTGCCGAGTGTTTTAAAGTGGGGGTGGTGGTGGGGCGGGGCCAATGTGGAGGTGGGAAGGGTTAGAAGAGAACATTCTGAAAGAAATGTTGCTCCACCTTTAAAGGAAACCTTCGTCACACTGCAAAATTCTGAAGTCTTTCCAAATTAACCAAGCAAGTCAAATGGATCTTCAAAAATAGTGAGACATTTTAGAAAGGCTCAAGTCACTGAAACAGACAGGTTTACAATCACTGCACAGTACAGAAGGGAGCGACTGTTAATGGGAGCTCTGTGAGTGAAGTCCGCCGACACTCCAAGATAAACGGGTCTGTCCCTTTAAATATAAATAGACAGAGAAAGGGGAGTCCCTGTCCCTTTAAATATCTGGCCCATTCCCCCAGACAGTGGGAGGAGGAACAGCACGCGGTCTCTTTATATCCTGAACCAGCGGGCCTCGCCAGATGGGCTGCCACATGTAGGAACCCCCTCTGTGTGGGGGTCACTTACATTGAGACGCCAAATCCAGGAACAGTAACACTGTGGCTCCAAATCCAAGCACCACTTACAATGAGACATGAAATCCAGGGACCAATTACACAGACACCAAATCCAGGAACCACTTACAGTGTGACACGAAAACCAGGGACCACTTACTCCGAGACACCAAATCCAGGGACCAATTACACTGAGACACCAAATCCAGGGACCACTTACACTGTTACATCAATTCCAGGGAGCAGTTACAATAAGACACCAAATCCAGGGACCTCTTACACTGTTACACCAATTCCAGGGACCACTTACAATGTGACACCAAATCTTAGGACCACTTACACTGTGACACCAAATCCAGGGACCACTTACAGTGAGACACCAAATGCAGCGACCACTTACATTGTGACACCAAATCCAGGGAGTATTTGCACTGTGACACCAATTCCAGGGACCACTTACACTGAGACTCCAAATCCAGGGCCCACTTACAGAGTGACACGAAATCCAGGGACCACTTACACAGCAAGTAGAAGAAGATTTGAGTGTTCAGTCTTTTTACGGGATTTCAGGAAGTGGATGGCTTCTTTTTCCGTGGAAGGGCTGAAGACTGTGGACAAGGACTATGACTTTACATGGTTCGACAACATCAAATGATATGAGTTAATAGATTGCCAATAGGACTGGCGTAGAACTGGTATTTAATTGTTTTGTTGGGAAGGTTTCAGGTTTTCTGTTTGAAAGCAGTTTACTTGAAGCTTAATTGATTTTCTGATAAGGATTGTGGGAATTTGCACATGGTGATGTATTGGTGGTTATCTGGAATTTACTTTGAGGTTATTGTCTAGTGTTGGTGTGTTTGAAAAGATAAAGTAAATTAATATTGGTAATTTATTGAATGAACGGACGCTCGAGCGGACGAACGATTCGAACTAACGCATTCCTGCATATTGGAACTTACACTCGATCGAACGAATGATCACTCGTGCAGTGATAGAATGAACGATTCGAGCGAACGCATGCAGGCGCGCACTTAGACAAATGCTACGCACGCACGCATTCAGACATACATATTGGAACTTACACTCGATCGAACGAATGATCACTTGTGCAGTGATAGAACGAACAATTCGAGCGAACGCACGCAGTTGCGCACTTAGACAAATGATACGCACGCACGCATTCAGACATACATATTGGAACTTACGCTCGATCGATCGAACGAACGAACACTTGAATGAACGAACGAACAATTGAATGAATGATCGAATGATCGAATGATCGAATGAACAATGCCAGTAGGACTGGCGTAAAACGGGTTTTTTCTTGGTTTATTGGAATAAATGTTATCTGTAGCATTTCATTGGATTATGATGGTGCTATGTGTTTGTACACTGTGGTGTTGAAATGGTTTTTGTTTTATGTGGAGTTAACTTTGAGATTTATTATTTTAAATCTAAAAAGTTGTGTGGTATTGTTTAAGGGTATTTGTACTGTAAACATTATTGATTATTTGTAATATTAATCATTGCATTTATATTAACTATAAGGCTGTTTTTAAGGCTTTATTTTTTACTGTGATGGATTAATGTAATGGATTTACTATGTAATGGATTTACTATGTAATTGATGAGTTGTACAGGTATTATTGTTTTTGAATAAAAATATTACCCAGACTACAGGAGCCCAGTGCGCAGGCGCGGGACAGCCTGGGTTTGGAGCATGCGCGGTGCGTGGAATTAGAGAGATGGATGCTCCGGACTAGCTCCGTTTAATCGTTAAGATGCGGCCCGACTGACCGCAGTAATGGACCGGAAAGTAGTCGGTGAGGCTTCATGAACAACTGCTGTAAGCCGCAAGCCCCGAATAATAACCTGAAGGTCCCAGGATAACGGCCGCCATCTTGATTCAGTGAGTAGCAGAGCGCATGCGCGGTCATTTTGTGAGGAACAAAGTGTGGGCGGGGCTTCAGTGTCTGTTCCCAACCGGGTCCTAGTGCCCGGGAAGATAAAAATTTCCACAGTTATTTGATTCAGACTCTCCACACTTCAGATTTCTCACCATCTCTCCTGAAGGCGCTGGTAAAAGTAGAGCATACGGTTAACATCCCACACAGTTGTAACAGAAGAGCCCCAGAGCTGGGCCCCCCTTGTAAAGTCCCAGGGTTGGAATCCCCATGTACAGTCCCAGGGTTGGAATCCCCATGTACAGTCCCAGGGTTCACAGAATCCCCACAGTGCAGATAGAGGCCATTTCGGCCCATCGAGCCTGCACCGACCCATACCCCACCCTATCCCCGTAACCCCACGTATTTAATCCCCCCTAACACTAAGGGTCAATTTATCATAGCCAAATCAACCTAACCTGCACATCTTTGGACTGTGGGAGGAAACCGGAGCACCCGGAGGAAACCCATGCAGACACGGGGAGAATGTGCAAACTCCACACAGACAGTCACCTGGGGCTGGATTCGAACCCGGGTCCCTGGCGCTGTGAGACAACAGTGCTAACCACTATGCCACCGTGTTGCCCGGGTTAGAATCTCCATGTACAGTCCCAGGGCTGGAATCCCCATGTACAGTCCCAGGGATGGAATCTCCATGTACAGTCCCAGGGTTAGAATCCCCATGTACAGTCCCAGGGTTAGAGTCCCCATGTACAGTCCCAGGGTTAGAATCCCCATGTACAGTCCCAGGGTTAGAATCCCCATGTACAGTCCCAGGGTTAGAATCCCCATGTACAGTCCCAGGGTTGGAATCCCCATGTACAGTCCCAGGGTTAGAATCCCCATGTACAGTCCCAGGGTTAGAATCCCCATGTACAGTCCCAGGGTTAGAATCCCCATGTACAGTCCCAGTGTAAGAATCCCCATGTACAGTCCCAGGGTTAGAATCCCCATGTACAGTCCCAGGGTTAGAATCCCCATGTACAGTCCCAGGGTTAGAATCCTCATGTACTGTCCCAGTGTAAGAATCCCCATGTACAGTCCCAGGGTTAGAATCCCCATGTACAGGCCCAGGGTTAGAATCCCCATGTACATCCCCAGGGTTAGAATCCCCATGTGCAGTCCCAGGGTTAGAATCCCCATGTACAGTCCCAGGGTTCACAGAATCCCCACAGTGCAGATAGAGGCCATTTCGGCCCATCGAGCCTGCACCGACCCATACCCCACCCTATCCCCGTAACCCCACGTATTTAATCCCCCCTAACACTAAGGGTCAATTTATCATAGCCAAATCAACCTAACCTGCACATCTTTGGACTGTGGGAGGAAACCGGAGCACCCGGAGGAAACCCATGCAGACACGGGGAGAATGTGCAAACTCCACACAGACAGTCACCTGGGGCTGGATTCGAACCCGGGTCCCTGGCGCTGTGAGACAACAGTGCTAACCACTATGCCACCGTGTTGCCCGGGTTAGAATCTCCATGTACAGTCCCAGGGCTGGAATCCCCATGTACAGTCCCAGGGTTAGAATCCCCATGTGCAGTCCCAGGGATGGAATCTCCATGTACAGTCCCAGGGTTAGAATCCCCATGTACAGTCCCAGGGTTTGAATCCCCATGTACAGTCCCAGGGTTAGAATCCCCATGTACAGTCCCAGGGTTGGAACACTCAGCAACACCGAGTGCGGGTCTCAGGCCCCGAGTCAGAGCCGCCGGGCCCGGGGCAACACCGAGTCGGAACGGCGATATCTGCCCGAGTCAGGATAGTGTGACTTGGAGGGGAACTGGGAGGCAATGGTGTTCCCATGCACCTGCTGCCCTTGTCCTTCTAGGTGGTGGAGGTCGCGTGTTTGGGAGGTGCTGTCAAAGTTCTAGTCGAGTTGCAGATGTATAAAGTCGCTCTCCTTCACCCCTCCCCCTCCCACCTTGCTCTCACTCCTCCCATAGAGGCCAGAGTCTTGTGTAGGCCCAGACCGGGTGGCGGGTTCCCTTCCCTGAAAGACATTAGTGAACCAGTTGGGTTTTTACGACAATCCGGCAGCTTTCATGGTCACTTTTTTCTAGTGCCGGCCCCACAAATTCCCAGATTCATTCAGCTGAATTTCACAACCTGCCTTTGTGTTTTTGTGGGTTCTCTCTCACCCTTCCTTTTTCCTGTTTTAAATTCATTTTACAGGGTGTTAGAAGGGGAGGATTTGCAGACGGGAAACTCAAACCAAACATCACTTCAAGATCTGACAGAGTCACTCGATTCATCAGGACCTTTGAGCATGGAAGCAGAAAGCACCGTTCAGAGCGGGGAGAAACCGTACACGTGTTCTGTGTGTGGACGAGGCTTCAGCCGATCTGTTGGCCTGTCGAGACACAAGCGCAGTCACACCGGGGAGAAACCGTGTAAATGTGGGGACTGTGGGAAGCGATTCAACTACCCGTTTGAGCTGGAAACTCATCGACGAGTTCACACTGGGGAGAGGCCGTTCACCTGCTCCGAGTGTGGGAAGGGATTCACTCATTCATCCAACCTGATGAGACACCAGCGAGTTCACACTGGGGCGAGACTGTTCACCTGCTCTGAGTGTGGGAAGGGATTCACGTGTTCATCCTACCTGCTGCAGCACCAGCGAGTTCACACTGACGAGAGACCTTTTAAATGCCCGGTCTGGGGAACTGACGTGTCATCAACGTGTTCATACTGATGAGAGACCATTTAAATGTTCTGACTGTGAGAAGAGATTTAAAAGGAAAAAGGATCTGCTGGAACACCAGCGAGTTCACACTGGGGAGAGGCCATTCACCTGCTCTGAGTGTGGGAAGGGATTCACTCAGTCAAGCAACTTGCTGACACACCAGCGAGTTCACACTGGGGAGAGGCCGTTCACCTGCTCCAAGTGTGAGAAGGGATTCACTCAGTCATCCACCCTGCTGTCACACCAGCGAGTTCACACTGGGGAGAGGCCGTTCACCTGCTCTGAGTGTGGGAAGGGATTCACTCAGCCATCCCACCTGCTGTCACACCAGCGAGTTCACACTGGGGAGAGGCCGTTCACCTGCTCTGAGTGTGGGAAGGGATTCACTCGGTCATCCAACCTCCTGAGACACCAGCGAGTTCACACTGGGGAGAGACCGTTCAACTGCTCTGAGTGTGGGAAGGGATTCACTCGGTCATCTCACCTGCTGACACACCAGCGAGTTCACACCGGGGAGAGGCCGTTTACCTGCTCCGAGTGTGGGAAGGGATTCACTCGGTCATCCCACCTGCTGCAGCACCAGCGAGTTCACACCGGGGAGAGACCGTTCACCTGCTCCGAGTGTGGGAAGGGATTCACTCAGTCATCCCACCTGCTGAGACACCAGCGAGTTCACAAGTGACAGCAGGGGTTGGATTCTGATGTTACTGCTGCTGTTAATTACATCCCGGACTGAATCGTGTTCACACTGACAGCTGGGGTTTGTTTCTGCTGATGTTAATAACCCCTGTAACTGGGCTGGAGTTTAACTTTCTGGATATATGTCAAATAAATCAGTTTGCTTTAAACACATTGTTGTGGATTTTTGTTGTTCCCACCTGAGTGTTTAGCATCACCTGGCTGGAGCTCAGAAAGGACAATCTGGGGGGAGGATCGTACGGCGGGAACAGAACTACAGCCTGGACACAGTCCTTCAGGGCCACACTGAGAGGGGCAAATGGCACTTTGGTCTTTCTCGTCTCTCTTCACTGACAGCAAAGTTGCTGGGCAGATTAATCTCGAGGCCTGTAAGGAATGTGTCCCAGCCGCTCTCTTCCATGGGTCAGAGCTCCTGGGCACGGAACAGAAGGCTCCTTTACAACTGTGTTTAGAGTCAGGAAGAACAACGGTGGATAGATAGAGTTAGACAGCACAGAAAGAGGCCCTTCGGCCCATCGTGTCCGCGCCGCCCATCAAGCCCTGTCTATTCTCATCCCAGTTTCCAGCACTTGGTCCGTAGCCTTGTATGCTATGGCGTTTCAAGTGCTCATCTAAATGCTTCTTGAATGTTGTGAGGGTTCCTGCCTCTACCACCCTTTCAGGCAGTGAGTCCCAGATTCAAACCACCCTCTGTGTGAAAAAGTTTTTCCTCAAATCCCCTCTAAACCTCCTGCCCCTTACCTTGAAACTATGCCCCCTGGTTATTGACCCCTCTACTAAGGGGAAAAGTTCCTTTCTATCTACCCTATCTATGCCCCTCATAATTTTGTACACCTCAATCAAGTCCCCCCTCAGCCTTCTCTACTCCAAGGAAAACAACCCCAGCCTGTCCAGTCTCCCTTCATAGCTGAAGCGCTGCAGCCCAGATAACATCCTGGTGAATCTCCTCTGCACCCTCTCCAATGCAACCACATTACTCCTATAGTGTGGTGACCAGAACTGCACACAGTATTCCAGCTGTGGCCTAACTAGCGTTTTGTACAGCTCCATCATAACCTCCCTGCTCTTATAGTCTATGCCTCGGCTAATGAAGGCAAGTATCCCATATGCCTTCTTAACCACCTTATCTACTGTCCTGCTGCCTTCAGGGATCGATGTACATGCACACCAAGGTCCCTCTGATCCTCTGTCCTTCCTAGGGTCCGACCATTCATTGTGTATTCCCTTGCCTTATTCGTCCTCCCAAAATGCATCACCTCACACTTTTCAGGGTTAAATTCCATTTGCCACTGTGCTGCCCATCTGACCAACCCGTCTATATCGTCCTGTAGCCTGAGGCTTCCCTCCTCGCTATTTACCAATCCACCAATTTTCGTGTCATCTGCGAACTGTCTGATCATAGCTCCTACATTCATATCTAAATCATTAATGTACACTACAAACAGCAAGGGACCCAGCATCGATCTCTGTGGTAACCACTGGACACATGCTTCCAGTCACAAAAACAACCTTCGACCATCACCCTCTGCCTCCTGCCACGAAGCCAATTTTGGATCCAATGTGCCAAATTGCCCTGGATCCCATGGGCTCTTACCTTCTTGATCAGTCTCCCATGTGGGACTTTGTCAAAAGCCTTACTGAAGTCCATGTAGACTACATCAACTGCACTTCCGTCATCCACACACCTAGTCACCCCCTCAAATAAATCAATCAAATTGGTTAGACATGATCTCCCCCTGACAAAGCTATGCTGACTATCCTTGATTAATCCTTGCCTCTCCCATGGAGACTAATTCTGTCCCTCTGAATTTTTTCCAATAATTTCCCTACCACTGATGTTAGGCTCACTGGCTTGTAATTCCCTGGTTTATCCCTACTACCCTTCTTGAATAATGGTCCTACATTATCTTTCCTCCAGTTCTCTGGCACCTCCCCTGTGGCCAGAGAGGTTCTTAAAATTTGCGTCAGAGCCCCTGCAATCTCCTCCCTTGCCTCACACAGCAGCCTGGGATACATCTCGTCTGGGCCTGGGGATTTATCCACTTTTAAGCCCGCTAAAACCGCTAGTACCTCCTCCCTCGCAATGTTAATTTGTTCAAGTATATCACAATCCCCCTGCCGGATTTCTATGCTGACATCGTCCTTCTCCATAGTGAACACAGATGCAAAATATTCATTTAAAACCTCACCCACATCTTCCGGCTCTATACACAGATTGCCACTTTGGTCCCTAATGGGCCCTACTCTTTCCCTGGTTATCCTCTTGCCCTTAATATACTTATAAAACACCTTGGGATTTTCCTTTATTTTGCCCACCAGTGTTATTTCATGCCCCCTCTTTGCTCTCCTAACTTATTTTTTAAGTACCCCCCTGCACTTTCTATACTCCTCTAGGGCTTCCACTGTTTTTAGTCCTTTGTATCTGCCAAAAGCCTCCCTTTTTTTCCTAATCCACTCTATATATCCCTTGACATCCAGGGTTCCCTGGACTTGTTGGTCCCACCCTTGACCGTTACGGGAACATGTTGCCGTTGTACTCTCTCTATTTCCTTTCTGAAAGACTCCCATTGCTCTGATGTGGATTTTCCTACAAGTAGCTGATCCCAGTCCACTTTGGCCAGATCCTGCCTTATCATATTAAAATCGGCCTTCCCCCAATTTAGAACCTTTATTTCCGGTCCATCTTTGTCCTTTTCCATGACTACCTTAAATCTCACCGAATTATGGTCACTGTCACCAAAATGATCTCCTACTAACACTTCTGCCACTTGCCCGGCTACATTCCCTAGAATTAGGTCCAGTACCGCCCCCTCTCTTGTAGGACTTTCTACATTCTGGCTCAAAAAGCTCTCCTGGATGCACTTTAAGAATTCCGCACCCTCTAAGCCTTTCACACTCTGACTATCCCAGTTAATATTGGGGAAGTTGAAATCCCCTACTATTATTACCCTATTATTTCTACACTTCTCTGAGATTTGCCTACATATCTGTTCCTCTCTCTCCCCCTGACTGTTTGGGGGCCTATAGTACACTCCCAGCAAAGTGCTTGCCCCTTTTTTGTTTTTAAGTTCTACCCATATGGCCTCATTAGAGGAACCTGCTAAGATATCATCCCTCCTTACAGCAGTAATTGACTCCTTGATTAATATTGCGACACCCCCTCCTCTTTTACACCCACTTCTGTCTCGCCTGAAGATTCTATACCCCGGAATATTGAGCTGCCAGTCCTGCCCCTCCCACAACCATGTCTCTGTGATAGCAACAATATCATACTCCCATGTGTTCACCAATACCTTCAATTCATCTGCCTTACTCGCAAGACTCCTTGCATTAAAATAAATGCCATCCAGCCTTGCCATACTCCCTTGTGCCGTTACATATTTGCACTGCCTTCCAGGCTGACTTGTTTTTTCTTCTATATTTGGCTGTGCATCACCCCCTACTATAGCTCCACTCCGTATCCCATCCCCCTGCCAAGATAGTTCAAACCACCCCCCCCCCCCCCCCACAGTACTAGCAAACCTCCCCGCAAAGATGTTGGTCCCATTCCGGTTCAGGTGCAACCCGTCCGACTTGTACAGATCCCACCTTCCCCAGAAGCAGACCCAGTGATCCAGGAAACTAAAGCCCTCCCTCCTGCACCAACTCTTTAGCCACGCATTCATCTGCTCTATCCTCCTATTCCTATACTCACTAGCACGTGGCACTGGGAGTAATCCAGAGATTACAACCTTTGAGGTCCTGCTTTTTAATCTGCTACCTAGCTCCCTAAATTCTTGTTGCAGGACCTCATCCCTCTTTCTACCCATGTCGTTGGTACCAATGTGAACCACGACCTCTGACTGTTCGCCCTCCCCCTTCAGAATGCCCTGCAGCCGTTCAGTGACATCCTTGACCCTGGCACCAGGGAGGCAACATACCATCCTGGAGTCATGTCTGCGGCCACAGAAACGTCTATCTGTTGCCCTTACGATAGAATCCCCTATCACTATTGCTCTCCCACTCTTTTTCCTCCCCTCCTGTGCAGCTGAGCCACTCATAGTGCCATGGACTTGGCTCTTGCTGCATTCCCCTGAGAAACCACCTCCCCCATCAGTATCCAAAACAGAAAATCTGTCAGAGAGGGAGATTGACGCAGGGGACTTCGGCACTACCTTCCTAGTTCTTTTACTCTGTCTGGTGGTCACCCATTCCCTGTCTGCCTGTGCACTCATTACCTGCGGTGTGACCACCTTGTTAAACGTGCTATCCATGAACATCTCAGCTTCGCGGATGCTCCACAGTGACTCCAGTCGCAGCTCCAGCTCCAAAACGCGGATTTTGAGTAGCTGCAGCTGGAGACACTTCCTGCACATGTGTTCGCCCCGGACACCTAAAGGGTCCCTGACTTCCAACATAGCACAGGAGGAGCACTCCACGCTGTCGAGCTGCCCTGCCATGTCCTACCCTTAATTTACTCCCAAATCCAGGGACCACTTACACTGCGATACCGAATCCAGGGATCATTTACACTGAGTCTATAAATGGGAATCAGAGAGCCTCAGTTTGGGGAATGGTCATGGTGGTGAAACTATCTCCAGTGAGGGCGGGTAATGGATGAAGATATGACGGTGGAATCAGATGGTTACTGGTGGGGCCTGGTGACAGGTTATTGTCAGAAGCCCTTTTCAGGCAGGCTGATGATTGGATGTAACCAGAACAACACCTGGATCCACCTTTTCCTGTCCAAAGTCTAATGACCCTGATGTCTTTTTCTGTGGCAAATGTAGAGATGTGAAAGAAGAGAGGAAATCAGGCTCGGGCCAGAAAGGCGATCACATGCAGTATATGTGGAGGAGTTTTTACTAAATCTGATCCAGAAAGGGTTAAATGATACAGAAAATAACGGATTTCAAATCTTATGCAGGATAGTTCTATAAAGGGGTGGTTCAAAGGAATTTCAGATGAGTGTACTCTTTTTAAGCAACCCATAAACAAATAAACTGTAACTTAACAAAAAATACATTAAATTAAACTTAATAAATTAAATTAAAATTTGGTTGCCGGGGGTGATGATGCACTTTAGTCCCTTCGGTGCCCACCAGTTGCGGACACTGTGTGCTCCATCTCCAGGGCCACCCGGGCACAAACGCGGCCGAACGACCCCCTCGATCGCCCGCGGCCTGGACCAGTTAATGGCCTTTTTGGCCAGGCCCAGGAGCAGTCCCATGAGGAGGTCCTCCAATCTGCCCGCTCCCCTCCGCACCAGGTGAGTCAGATGAGTGTACTCTTTTATTGGGGTGATGAAACAAAATTGAGTGTAAATTAATAAAACTTTAAAGGAGCCTTAAGAAATTAAATTAAAATTTGGTTGGCCGGGGAGATGATGCACTCCAGTCCCCGCGGCGCCCACCGGTCGCGGAAGGCCTCAAGGGTGCCGGCCGACACCACGTGCTCCATCTCCAGGGCCACCCGGGCACGAACATGGCCGCGGAAGAGAGGCAGGCAATCGGGCCGAATGACCCCCTCGACCACCTGCTGCCTGGACCAGTTGATGGCTTTTTTGGCCAGGTCCAGGAGCAGTCCTACGAAGAGGTCCTCCGATCTGCCCGCTCCCCTCCACACCGGGAGAGTCAGATGAGTGTACAGTGAGACACTGCAGTTCAGTCTCTGACACCCACAAGCCATATACTCAAACGGAACAAACTTGGGATTTGATGTGTTGGAGGATGAACGAGGTGAGAAGTGATATAAGTTAGAGTAAGAAAGGGCCCAAAAATAGAACAGTCTGTAACAACATCAATTCGTCTCCTCTGATCAACTATTCGACCGACTGTCAGTTTGAAACACAGCTGATGTATTCAATATTTATACAGAATATTAATCTCCAGCCCAGGTATAGGGGTTATTAAGATCAGCAGAAACACACTCTAACTGCTGGAATGAACATTGTTCAGTGCTCAATGCATTTTCAGTAAATTCCGCGACTACAGGAGCCCAGTACGCAGGCGCGGGACCGCCTGGTTTGGAGCATGCGCGGTGAGTGTATTTGGCCAGATGGATATTGCGGACCAGCTCCGGTTAATCGCGGAGATGCGGCCCGACGGAGCGGAGTAATGGACCGTAAAGTGGGCGGGGAGGCTTCATAAACAACTGGTGCAGGCCGCAAACTCCGAATAATAAACTGAAGGTCTCGCGTTTGCAGCTTCGGGGCTTCTCCCGGTCACAGGCCCAGGATAACGGCCGCCATCTTGATTCAGTGAGTAGCAAAGCGCATGCGCGGTCATCTTTGGCAGGAACAAAGAGTGGGCGGGGCTTCAGTGTCTGTTCCCAACCCGGGAGAGTAAATCATTGACTCAGTTATTTGATTCAGACTCTCCACACTTCAGATTTCTCACCATCTCTCCTGAAGGCGCTGGTAAAAGCAGAGCATACGGTTAACATCCCACACAGTTGTAACAGAAGAGCCCCAGAGCTTGGCCCCCCTTGTACAGTCCCAGGATAGGAATCCCCATGTACAGTCCCAGGGTTGGAATCCCCATGTACAGTCCCAGGGTTAGAATCCCCATGTACAGTCCCAGGGCTGGAATCCCCATGTACAGTCCATGTACTGTGTTTAGAGTCAGGACGAACAACGGTGAATGCTGGAAACGTGCTGTCAAATCAGAGATTGCTGTCAAACTGCGATCTGTTCCTGACTGAAAGTGAAACGGCAGGGTTAAGTTTCCAGTCTAAAAATGACTGGTAATTATTCCACGAGGATTTAATATGTGTGTGTGAGACAGTCCTGAGTCTACCAGTTTAAGGCAGGTGTTAGCTCATTTAAAATAAACCCGTTTAAAATAAATTGGTTAAAGTCTGCATTAAAATAGCAGAGGGAGGAGTTCACAGGAGCCTGTTAACTGCTGGTACAATTATACAACAGACATTTGATCTCCAGATAAAGAAGGACCTGCAGTGTGTTTCCAGGAATTCCCTGTTTTATTGATGTGTGCGTGTTAGACACCAGGATAACTCAAAATACACGACCCGGAACATCCACGGGGTTACTCCAGGATCACTCCCGCTGCGGAACTCCACCACTGACCCTGCACCAATCACCACCCACTGGAGGTTTATATCAGGAGCTTCTGTGTGATGGTGAGGTGATCACTGGACAATAAAGTGCAGAGACTGGTGGGTGGCTGCTCATTATCCTCGGTGTGATTTAATCCCCTTTCCCACTGAATACTGCGGACAGACAGGATCACCTTGGGAACGGAATGGTCATTGTGACATCACTTTCTAAACAAGAGCCCACAAGACAATGGGTTCTCAATAAATGTTGAAGGGATTCAACGCTCTGAAGTTACACTGTGAATAAAGGAAATAAAATGCTGAAAAATAATTGGTGAAGAAAATAACTTATCTCTGTGGAACGCACGAGCAAACATTAAGAATGATGAGTTTTGTTTACACACTCACACATATAACAAACACTTTGTTTGAGCTCTTTTCAATTCTGTTTAACCCGGTGGAGTATAACTTTCTGTGGCCTTTAGGACCCTGCGGCAGCCCATCCGGCGGGGCCCGCTGGGTCAGGATATGAAGAGACCGCGCACTGTTCCTCCTCCCACTGAAGGTATTAAGTTCAATTCTTGATCTGGGCTGTTAGTTGATCTCTGACAAAAATGAGAAGTCGCACAACACCAGGTTATAGTCCAACAGATTTATTTAATTTTACAAGCTTTCGAAGCAGTTCGCTCCTTCGTCAGGTAAGTTAGCAATGAGAGAATCTCCCAGAATTCACAATTTAAACCCAGACAAAATCTATTCACATTATTCCCTACAACAAAGAGCACAGCCAAGACAATGAGATGTGTCCCAGGGGGTCCAACGTGTCAAACCACCTGCTGGCTGCATATCCTGTCAAGGTCTCTGACAAGGCAGCAGTTCAGGGGCTATAATTATCCTCAGTACCACTGGGCTAAGTGTAAAAATCAGCCACTGCCCTGCTCTTGATGGCGATCCAGTGACCTGAACTGGGAAGTGTATGGATGTCAATTGAGGGCAGGATTGGACTGCTGTCACTGCTGACACTCACTGAGTCGGCTGATGGTGAGGCTCTAGAATCATCGAATCATAGACTCGTTAGAGCAGAGCAGGAGGCCCATCGAGCCCTGTGCCGGCTCTCTGCAAGAGCACTTCAGCTAGTCCCACTCCCCCCGCCCTTTCCTCGTAGCCCTGCCAACATGATTCCTTCAGGTACTTATCCAATTCCCTTTTGAAATCCACAGTTGAATCTGCCTCCACCACCCTTTCAGGCAGTGAATTCCAGATCCTAACCACTCACTGTGTAAAAAAGTTTTTCCTCATGTCACCTTTGGTTAGTCTGCCAATCACCTTAAATCTGTGTCCTCTGGTTCTCAACCCTTCCGCCAATGGGAACAGCTTCTCTCTATCTACCCTGTCTGGACCCTTCATGATGTTGAACATGATGTCTATCAAATCTCCTCTCAACCTTCTCTGCTCCAAGGAGAACAACCCCAGCTTCTCCAGTCTATCCACGTAACTGAAGTCCCTCGTTCCTGGAAACATTTTTTCTGGAACAAATCCTTTCCGCACCCGATCGAAGGCCTTCACATCCTTCCTAAAGTGTGGTGCCCAGAATTGGACACAATGCTCCAGTTGAGGTCATAAGAACATAAGAAATAAGAGCAGGAGTAGGCCATACAGCCCCTCGAGCCTGCTCCGCCATTCAATAAGATCATGGCTGATCATCGACCTCAACTCCACTTTCCCGCCGGATCTCCATATCCCTTGATTCCCCAAGAGTCCAAAAATCTATCTCTCTCAGCCTTGAATATACTCAAAGAATCAGCATGAGAATGTGATAGCAAAATACTGCAGATGCTGGAAATCCGAAATAACAACAGAAAACGCTGGAAAAACTCAGCAGGCCAGGCAGCATCCGTAGAGAGAGAAAGAGAGTTGACGTTTCAGGTCGATGACCTTTCATCAGAACTGGGAAGAGCTGGAAATCAAATAGATTTAAGGCCAGGGTAAAGCTGGGAAAAGGGGGAGGGGATAAAGGAACAAAGGAGGAGATGAAGAGACATTAAGAGACATTAAGAGATATGCAAGGCTAGAGGTGGTGTTAATGTGACAGATTAAGGCTGAATGAAGTGTGAAATCCACTGGCAGAATGAAGGACAGCTGCCAGCTTCTAGGAGGAAAAAAAAGGTGGGGGGGACAAATAAAAGGGTGGATAAAATAAAATATAAATGTGATTGGAACTGAGGTTATGAGTGCCCGATTCACACAAGAGGAGCCCACTGCGCAGGCGCAGCGCCCGCCTGTTTTTGGAGCATGCGCAGTGTCATTGTGATCCGGGCCGGCGAGGCTGATAAACGGAGAAAAACTGCAGATACGATTTACGCCGATTACGAATCAGCGGGGCGCAAGAAGGTAATGCACCCGGCGGGTGGATTTCATGAGCATCTGGTGTAGGCCGCAAGCCCGAAATGAGAACCTACAGGTTCCGCGTTTCCAGCTCGGAGGCTTTTTCCCAGGAAAAGGCCCGGTTAACGGCCGCCATCTTTGTAAAGGACAGCTGAAGGTTTGTGCGTCGCCATCTTGCTTGATACTGCGCATGCGCGGCCATCTTTGTAAAGGAATAAAAACAAAATGCTGGAGATACTCAGCAGGTCAGGCAGCATCTGTGAAGAGAGAAACAGAGTTAACGTTTCAGGTCGATGACCTTTCGTCAGAACTGGAAAAAAGAAACCACGAGTGGGCGGGGCTTCAGGGTCCCAGTGAGTGAACTGAACCCAGCCAGAGTCAGCACCTTCAGGGGAGGAGAGGGAGGGGAACCAGTGAGTGCAGAACTGAATCCAGCCAGAGTCAGCACCTTCAGGGGAGGAGAGGGAGGAGAGGGAGGGGAACCAGTGAGTGTGGAACTGAACCCAGCCAGAGTCAACACCTTCAGGGGAGGAGAGGGAGGGGAACCAGTGAGTGTAGAACTGAACCCAGCCAGAGTCAGCACCTTCAGGGGAGGAGAGGGAGGGGAACCAGTGAGTGTAGAACTGAACCCAGCCAGAGTCAGCACCTTCAGAGGAGGAGAGGGAGGGGATCCAGTGAGTATGGATCTGAACCCAGCCAGAGTCAGTACCTTCAGGGGAGGAGAGGGAGGGGAACCAGTGAGAATGGAACTGAACTCAGCCAGAGTCAGCACCTTCAGGGGAGGAGAGGGAGGGGAACCAGTGAGTATGGAACTGAACCCAGCCAGAGTCAGCACCTTCAGGAGAGGAGAGGGAGAGGAACCAGTGAGTGTGGAACTGAACCTAGCCAGAGTCAGCACCTTCAGGGGAGGAGAGGGAGGGGAACCAGTGAGTGTAGAACTGAACCCAGCCAGAGTCAGCACCTTCAGGGGAGGAGAGGGAGGGGAACCAGTGAGTGAACTGAACCCAGCCAGAGTCAGCACATTCAGGGGAGGAGAGGGAGGGGAACCAGTGAGTGAACTGAACCCAGCCAGAGTCAGCACCTTCAGTAGAGGAGAGGGAGGGGAACCAGTGAGTTAACTGACCCCAGCCAGAGTCAGCACCTTCAGGGGAGGAGAGGGAGGGGAACCAGTGAGTGTAGAACTGAACCCAGCCAGAGTCAGCACATTCAGGGGAGGAGAGAAAGGGGAACCAGTAAGTGTAGAACTGAACCCAGCCAGAGTCAGCACCTTCAGGGGAGGAGAGGGAGGGGAACCAGTGAGAGTGTAACTGAACCCAGCCAGAGTCAGCACCTTCAGGGGAGGAGAGGGAGGGGAACCAGTGAGTGTGGAACTGAACCCAGCCAGAGTCAGCACCTTCAGGGGAGGAGAGGGAGGGGAACCAGTGAGAGTGTAACTGAACCCAGCCAGAGTCAGCACCTTCAGGGGAGGAGAGGGAGGGGAACCAGTGAGTGAACTGAACCCAGCCAGAGTCAGCACCTTCAGGGGAGGAGAGGGAGGGGAACCAGTGAGTGTAGAACTGAACCCAGCCAGAGTCAGCACCTTCAGAGGAGGAGAGGGAGGGGATCCAGTGAGTATGGATCTGAACCCAGCCAGAGTCAGTACCTTCAGGGGAGGAGAGGGAGGGGAACCAGTGAGAATGGAACTGAAGTCAGCCAGAGTCAGCACCTTCAGGGGAGGAGAGGGAGGGGAACCAGTGAGTATGGAACTGAACCCAGCCAGAGTCAGCACCTTCAGGAGAGGAGAGGGAGAGGAACCAGTGAGTGTGGAACTGAACCTAGCCAGAGTCAGCACCTTCAGGGGAGGAGAGGGAGGGGAACCAGTGAGTGTAGAACTGAACCCAGCCAGAGTCAGCACCTTCAGGGGAGGAGAGGGAGGGGAACCAGTGAGTGAACTGAACCCAGCCAGAGTCAGCACATTCAGGGGAGGAGAGGGAGGGGAACCAGTGAGTGAACTGAACCCAGCCAGAGTCAGCACCTTCAGTAGAGGAGAGGGAGGGGAACCAGTGAGTTAACTGACCCCAGCCAGAGTCAGCACCTTCAGGGGAGGAGAGGGAGGGGAACCAGTGAGTGTAGAACTGAACCCAGCCAGAGTCAGCACATTCAGGGGAGGAGAGAAAGGGGAACCAGTAAGTGTAGAACTGAACCCAGCCAGAGTCAGCACCTTCAGGGGAGGAGAGGGAGGGGAACCAGTGAGAGTGTAACTGAACCCAGCCAGAGTCAGCACCTTCAGGGGAGGAGAGGGAGGGGAACCAGTGAGTGTGGAACTGAACCCAGCCAGAGTCAGCACCTTCAGGGGAGGAGAGGGAGGGGAACCAGTGAGAGTGTAACTGAACCCAGCCAGAGTCAGCACCTTCAGGGGAGGAGAGGGAGGGGAACCAGTGAGTGAACTGAACCCAGCCAGAGTCAGCACCTTCAGGGGAGGAGAGGGAGGGGAACCAGTGAGTGTAGAACTGAACCCAGCCAGAGTCAGCACCTTCAGAGGAGGAGAGGGAGGGGATCCAGTGAGTATGGATCTGAACCCAGCCAGAGTCAGTACCTTCAGGGGAGGAGAGGGAGGGGAACCAGTGAGAATGGAACTGAACTCAGCCAGAGTCAGCACCTTCAGGGGAGGAGAGGGAGGGGAACCAGTGAGTATGGAACTGAACCCAGCCAGAGTCAGCACCTTCAGGAGAGGAGAGGGAGAGGAACCAGTGAGTGTGGAACTGAACCTAGCCAGAGTCAGCACCTTCAGGGGAGGAGAGGGAGGGGAACCAGTGAGTGTAGAACTGAACCCAGCCAGAGTCAGCACCTTCAGGGGAGGAGAGGGAGGGGAACCAGTGAGTGAACTGAACCCAGCCAGAGTCAGCACATTCAGGGGAGGAGAGGGAGGGGAACCAGTGAGTGAACTGAACCCAGCCAGAGTCAGCACCTTCAGTAGAGGAGAGGGAGGGGAACCAGTGAGTTAACTGACCCCAGCCAGAGTCAGCACCTTCAGGGGAGGAGAGGGAGGGGAACCAGTGAGTGTAGAACTGAACCCAGCCAGAGTCAGCACATTCAGGGGAGGAGAGAAAGGGGAACCAGTAAGTGTAGAACTGAACCCAGCCAGAGTCAGCACCTTCAGGGGAGGAGAGGGAGGGGAACCAGTGAGAGTGTAACTGAACCCAGCCAGAGTCAGCACCTTCAGGGGAGGAGAGGGAGGGGAACCAGTGAGTGTGGAACTGAACCCAGCCAGAGTCAGCACCTTCAGGGGAGGAGAGGGAGGGGAACCAGTGAGAGTGTAACTGAACCCAGCCAGAGTCAGCACCTTCAGGGGAGGAGAGGGAGGGGAACCAGTGAGTGAACTGAACCCAGCCAGAGTCAGCACCTTCAGGGGAGGAGAGGGAGGGGAACCAGTGAGTGTAGAACTGAACCCAGCCAGAGTCAGCACTTTTATACAGTCATGACGGCACAGAGGAGGCCATTCGGCCCATCGAGTCAATGCTGGCTCTCTGTACAGCAATGCATTCAATCCCATTCCCCTGCTATATCCCCGTAACCCTGCAAGTTTATTTCCCTCAAGTGCCTATCCAGTCTCCCCTTGAAAACATTGAATGTCTCCGCTTCCACCACTTCCATCGGCAGTGAGTTCCAGGTCCTCACCACTCGCTGTGTAAAAAATTTTTCCTCACGTCCCCCCTGTCTCTCTTGCCCAAAACCTCAATCTGTGTCCCCTCGTCCTTGTACCATCAACTAGTGGGAACAGCCTTTCCCCGTCTAGCCTATTCAAACACATCATAATCTTGTACACCGCTATCAAATCACCCCTCAACCTCCTTTGCTCAAATGAAAACAAATCCAGCTTCTCCAACCTGTCCTTGTAACTAAGATCCTCCATCCCTGGAACCATTCTGGTAAATCTCCTCTGCACCCTCTCAAGGGCCTTCACATCCTTCCTAAAGTGTGGTGACCAGAACTGGACGCAATACTCCAGTTGTGGCCTAACCAGCGCTTTATAAAGGTTCAGCATAACTTCTCTACTTTTGTACTCCATACCTCTATTTATGAAGCCCAAGATCCCATATGCTTTGTTAACCACTCTCTCAATATGTCCTGCCACCTTCAGGGACCTATGCACATTAACTCCCAGGTCCCTCTGTCCCTGCACACTCTTTAAAACTGTGCCATTAAGAGTATATTGCCTCTCCCTGTTCCTTCTGCCAAAATGCATCACCTCACACGTCTCTGTATTAAATTCCATCTGCCACTTGTCTGCACATTCTGCTAGCCTTTCTATGTCCTGTTACAGTCGATTGGTATCATCCTCACTGTTTGCCACACCCCCAAGTTTGGTGTCATCGGCAAATTTAGAAATTCTACTCTGTATTCCAATATCCAGGTCATTTATATATATCAAAAAAAGCAGTGGGGAACACCACTGTCTACCATCCTCCAGTCTGAAAAACAGCCATTTACCACAACTCGCTGTTTTCTGTCCTTAAGCCAATTCCTTATCCAAGCTGCCACTGACCCACCTATTCCATGAGCCTCCATTTTGTTAACAATCCTTCTACATAGATACATAGATACATAGAAGATAGGAGCAGGAGTAGGCCATCCGGCCCTTCGAGCCTGCTCCGCCATTTAATGAGATCATGGCTGATCCTCCAATTCAGTATCCCGTCCCCGCCTTCTCTCCGTAACCCTTAACCCCTTTTGCCTGTAGAAATATATCTAATTCCCTCTTAAATATATTTAATGAGCTGGCGTACACTGCCCTCTGTGGCAATGAGTTCCACAGGTTCACCACCCTCTGAGTGAAGAAATTCCCCCTCATTTCTGTCCTAAATGGTTTAGCCCTTATCCTTAAATTATGTCCTCTAGTTCTGTTCTCACCCGCCAAGGGAAACATTCCTTCTGCATCTAGTCTGTCTAGACCTGTCAGAATTTTATACACTTCTATGAGGTCCCCTCTCAATCTTCTAAACTCCAGTGTGTACATCCCTAAACTACATAGTTTCTCCTCATAGGTCAATCCCGCCATTCCTGGTATCAGCCTGGTGAATCGCCACTGCACCCCCTCCATGGCAAGAACATCTTTCCTCAGATGAGGCGACCAAAACTGTACACAGTACTCGAGGTGTGGTCTCACCAGTGCCCTGTACAGCTGCAGCAAGGTATCCCTGTTCCTGTATTCCAACCCTTTTGCTATGAAGGCCAGCATACCGTTTGCCTTCTTGACCGCCTGTTGCACCTGCATGCTCGCCTTCAGTGACTGGTGTACAAGAACACCCAGGTCTCTCTGTACTTCCCCCTCTCCCAATTTATTGCCATTTAAATAATAATTTGCCCTCCCGTTCCTGCACCCAAGGTGGATAACTTCGCACTTGTCCACATTATAGTGCATCTGCCATTTATCCGCCCAATCACCCAGTCTGTCCAAATCGCTCTGGAGCTTCCTGGTCTCCTCCTCTGAGCCCACCCCCCCTCCTAGTTTAGTGTCGTCTGCAAATTTGGAAATGCTGCATCCGACTCCCTGATGCAGGTCATTAATGTAAATTGTGAATAGCTGGGGACCCAGGACAGATCCCTGTGGTACCCCACTTGTTACTGCCTGCCATTCAGAAAATGAGCCGTTTATTCCAACTCTCTGTTTTCTATCTGACAGCCAGTTCTCTATCCACGTCAATACTTTCCCCTTTATCCCATGAGCTTCAATTTTCCATGCTAATCTTTTATGTGGGACCTTATCGAAGGCCTTTTGGAAGTCCAGGTACACCACATCTACTGGCTCTCCCCCATCTATTTTACCAGTTACTCCCTCAAAAAATTCCAATAGATTAGTCAAGCACGATTTACCCTTTGTAAATCCATGTTGACTCTGTCCTATCCTGTCCCCATTTGCTAAGTGCTCCGCTATTTCATCCTTAATGATGGACTCCAGCATTTTGCCCACAACTGATGTAAGGCTTACAGGTCTGTAATTACCTGCTTTTTCCCTACCCCCCTTTTTGAATAGTGGGGTAACGTTAGCTACCCTCCAATCCATGGGCACTGTTCCCGAGTCTAATGAATTCTGAAAAATCATACTTAGTGCATCCGCTATCTCTAGGGCCACCTCCTTCAGTACCCTAGGATGCATGTTATCAGGCCCTGGGGATTTGTCCGCCTTCAATCCCTTTAGCTTCCTTAACACCATATCCTTAGAGATATTGAGTTGCGTCAGTTCCTTCTTTGCCAATGTCCCTATTTTTCCCGATATCCCAGGGAGGTTTTTTGTGTCTTCCTTCGTAAAGACTGACCCAAAGTATGCATTTAGTTGGTCTGCCATTTCCTTATTTCCCGTTATATATTCCCCCGTATCTGACTGCAATGGACCAACTTTGGTTTTCACCAGTCTTTTCCTCTTGATATACTTATAAAAGCTTTTGGAGTTAGTTTTTATATTTTCCGCCAGCTTGCTTTCGTAAGCTATTTTGCCCCTCTTGATTAAGCCCTTTGTCCTCCTTTGCTCTATCTTAAACTGTTCCCAATCTTCCGCTCTGGCGCTTTTTTGGGCTATTTTATATGCCCTATCTTTGGATTTTATGCTGTCTCTAATTTCCCCTGTTATCCACGGTTGAGTCACCTTTTTAGATTTCCTTTTATGCCAGATTGGTATAAACAATTTTTGCAATTTTGTCATTCTATCTTTAAATGCTTGCCATTGTTTATCTACCTCCAGTCCTCCCAGGAACGTTGTCCAATCAGACCTGCTCAGTTCCCGTCTAATGGCATCATAATTCACCTTGTTTAAATTCAGGACCTTAGTCTCTGAGTCAATTTCTTCGCTCTCCATTTCGAGTGAGAAATCGATCATGTTATGATCGCTCTGACCCAAGGGTCCCCGTACAACAAGATTACTAATTAGTCCCTTCTCATTGCACAGTACCCAGTCCAATATAGCCTGTTCCCGAGTTGGTTCCTCGACATATTGATCCAGATAACCATCCCTTAAACACTCAAGGAATTCCTCCTCCTCATTATTTTTACTGATTAGGCTATTCCAATCTATATGTAAGTTAAAGTCACCTATGATGACAGCTGTGCTCTTATTGCACGCTTCTCTAATTTCCCTCGTGATGCCCTCCCCAACCTCTATTTTACTATTTGGAGGCCTATATACCACTCCTATTAATGTTTTTCGCCCCTCGCTATTTCTTAGCTCCATCCATATAGATTCTGTATTAACTGAGTTAATATCCTTCCTTTCAATTGCATTTATCCCCTCTTTTACCAGCAATGCTACCCCTCCTCCCTTTCTTTTTTGTCGATCCTTCCTAAATACTGAATACCCCTGTATGTTAAGCTCCCAGCCCTGCTCACCCTGCAACCATGTTTCCGTAATCCCAATTAGTTCATAATTATTAACCTCTATTTCCACAGCTAATTCATCTACCTTGTTCCTGATGCTTCTCGCATTAAGGTATAAAACCCTCAGGCTTTTTTTATGCTCACATTTTTTATGAATTAGTTTGGCCCTTTGTTTTTTGTTCCTCACCCTTTTACCATTTATTTCTGTCTGCCTTTCACTTTCCTCTATTTCACTACATAGGTTTCTAGCCCCCTGCCATACTAGTTTAAATGCTCCCGAACTGCTTT
Organism: Squalus acanthias; assembly: GCA_030390025.1. NCBI lineage: Eukaryota > Metazoa > Chordata > Chondrichthyes > Squaliformes > Squalidae > Squalus > Squalus acanthias. Next base: position 19,543 of record JASTWF010001805.1, on the reverse strand, counting down.
ATCAAAAATTACCCCGAGAACATCAGTTCCATCTTTGCACAGGTGTAGACCGTCCCTTTTGTATAGGTCACACCTACCACAAAACTGGTTCCAATGCCTCAAAAATTTAAAACCCTCCCTCTTACACCACTGCTCAAGCCACGTATTTAGCCTAACTATCCTGTTCTCTGTACTCTTACTAGCACGTGGCACTGGTAGTAATCCAGAGATTACTACCTTCGAGGTCCTACTTTTTAGCTTGGCTCCTAACTCCCTAAATTCTACTTGTAGGACCTCTTCCCTTTTTTTAGCTACGTCGTTGGTACCAACATGTATCACGACAACTGGCTGTTCCCCCTCCCCTTCCAGAATGTTCTGCACCCGCGCCGAGACATCCTTGACCCTTGCACCAGGGAGGCAACATACCATCCTGGAGTCTCGGTCGCGACCACAGAAACCCCTATCTATTCCCCTTACAATCGAATCCCCTATTACTATAGCCCTGCCACTCTTTTTCCCTCCCTTCTTTGCAACAGAGCCAGTCATGGTGCCATGAGCATGGCTGCTGGTGCCTTCCCCCGATGAGTCATCCCCCCCGACAACAGCACCTAAGGCGGTGAACCTGTTGCTAAGGGAGACAACCCCAGGGGATTTCTGCACTACCTTCCTGCCCTTGCTCTGCCTTTTGGTCACCCATGTACTATCTACGCTGGCCTTAACCTGCGGTGTGACCAACTCACTAAATGTGTTATCCACAACCCTCTCAGAATCATGGATGCTCCAAAGTGAGTCCATCCGCAGCTCAAGGGCCGTCATGCGGTCCCACATGAGCTGCAGCTGGACACACTTCCCGCACACATAATTGTCAGGGACACAGGAAGCGTCCCTGATTTCCCACATGTTACAGGAGGAGCATGACACAGGTCCGAGCTCTACTGCCATGACTTAACCCTTATATTACTTTTTAATTTTCTAGTTTTAGTTTATTTATTGACTTTTGTTTTCCCGAAGCTTACTTAGACCAATGTATACTGTACTCCTCTTATTCCTTTTTAAACTAACCAAATCCCACTAGTTTTAGTTTTACTTTCTAGGAAGGTTTGAGGAAAGTACTTACCAGTTAGTCTTACCTCCCTGGTCTTTCGCTGACTTCCTGGTCTTGTGTCTCCTTGGTCCTACGCCGACTTCCCGCTCCTCCCGGTAACCGTCCTGCCCTGCTGAAAAGAAACTGAGACCAAAAAATTTGTGACCTCTGTTTTTAGACTGCTAAAAGACTAGTAGGTTAGAGGAGGAGGGCGGGTGGGGGTTCCTACTCTGTAGGAACTCGGGTTTAAGCCACCACCCTCCTTAAATGCCGTTCACCTGGGTGCTTCCCACCTGGTCCGCTTCTGGTCTCATCGCTCCCGACAACAGCCTGTGAAGAAAAGCCCGCGAAAGTGAGTTCAAATACTCACAGCACCTCTGGTCTCGTCGCTCCCGACAACAGCCTGTGAAGAAAAGCCCGCGAAAGTGAGTTCAAATACTCACAGCACCTCACAGCACCTCTGGTCTCATCGCTCCTGACAACAGCCTGTGAAGAAAAGCCCGCGAAAGTGAGTTCAAATACTCACAGCACCTCACAGCACCTCTGGTCTCGTCGCTCCCGACAACAGCCTGTGAAGAAAAGCCCGCGAAAGTGAGTTCAAATACTCACAGCACCTCACAGCACCTCTGGTCTCGTCGCTCCCGACAACAGCCTGTGAAGAAAAGCCCGCGAAAGTGAGTTCAAATACTCACAGCACCTCACAGCACCTCTGGTCTCATCGCTCCCGACAACAGCCTGTGAAGAAAAGCCCGCGAAAGTGAGTTCAAATACTCACAGCACCTCACAGCACCTCTGGTCTCGTCGCTCCCGACAACAGCCTGTGAAGAAAAGCCCGCGAAAGTGAGTTCAAATACTCACAGCACCTCACAGCACCTCTGGTCTCGTCGCTCCCTTCTGAAAATCCATGCAGACAACATCCATTGCATTCCCTTCATTAATCCTCCCTGTTACTGGATCAAAAAATTCAATTAGATTAGTCAAACACGATCTGCCTTTTACAAACCCATGTTGGCTTTCCTTAATTAGCTTCAACCTCTCCAAATGCCCTTTAATTTTTTTCCTTCATGATTGTTTCTGAAACTTTACCCACCACTGATGTTAAACTGACCGGCCTGGTAGTTACTTGGATTGTCCTTACACCCTTTCTTCAACAATGGTGTCACATTTGCCACTAGGGAAGATTGGAAAATTATGGCAAGCCCTTCCACTATCTCCTTCCCCAATTCCCTTAACAACCAGGGATGCAAGCCATCTGGTATTTGATTCAAACTCTCCACACTTCAGATTTCTCACCATCTCACCTGAAGGCGCTGGTAAAAGCAAAGCATACGGTTAACATCCCACACAATTGTAACAGAAGAGCCCTAGACCTGGGCCCCCATGTACAGTCCCAGTGTTATAATCCCCTTCTACAGTCCCAGTGTTAGAATCCCCTTCTACAGTCCCAGTGTTATAATCCCCTTCTACAGTCCCAGTGTTAGAATCCCCTTCTACAGTCCCAGTGTTAGAATCCCCATGTACAGTCCCAGGGTGGGAATCCCCATGTACAGTCCCAGGGTTAGAATCCCCATGTACAGTCCCAGGGTGGGAATCCCCATGTACAGTCCCAGGATTAGAATCCCCATGTACAGTCGCAGGGTTGGAATCCCCATGTACAGTCCCAGGGTTAGAATCCTCCTCTTTTCCCCGGGGTGTGTCCACACTCTGGGCCTTGGGCCTTGCCCGGGGATTCTCAGTATGAACAGGTGGGGTGTGTTTTGAGACAGGGTGTCCCCGCTCTCCTCCTCTTTTCCCTGGGGTGTGTCCACACTCTGGGCCTTGGGCCTTGCCTGGGGATTCTCAGTATGAACAGGTGGGGTGTGTTTTGAGACAGGGTGTCTCCGCTCTCCTCCTCTTTTCCCCCTTGGTTGTGTCCACACTCTGGCCTTGGGCCTTGCCCGGGGATTCTCAGTATGAACAGGTGGGGTGTGTTTTGAGACAGGGTGTCCCCGCTCTCCTCCTCTTTTCCCCGGGGTGTGTCCACACTCTGGGCCTTGGGCCTTGCCCGGGGATTCTCAGTATGAACAGGTGGGGTGTGTTTTGAGACAGGGTGTCCCCGCTCTCCTCCTCTTTTCCCCGGGGTGTGTCCACACTCTGGGCCTTGGGCCTTGCCCGGGGATTCTCAGTATGAACAGGTGGGGTGTGTTTTGAGACAGGGTGTCCCCGCTCTCCTCCTCTTTTCCCCGGGGTGTGTCCACACTCTGGGCCTTGGGCCTTGCCCGGGGATTCTCAGTATGAACAGGTGGGGTGTGTTTTGAGACAGGGTGTCCCCGCTCTCCTCCTCTTTTCCCCGGGGTGTGTCCACACTCTGGGCCTTGGGCCTTGCCCGGGGATTCTCAGTATGAACAGGTGGGGTGTGTTTTGAGACAGGGTGTCCCCGCTCTCCTCCTCTTTTCCCCGGGGTGTGTCCACACTCTGGGCCTTGGGCCTTGCCCGGGGATTCTCAGTATGAACAGGTGGGGTGTGTTTTGAGACAGGGTGTCTCCGCTCTCCTCCTCTTTTCCCCGGGGTGTGTCCACACTCTGGGCCTTGGGCCTTGCCCGGGGATTCTCAGTATGAACAGGTGGGGTGTGTTTTGAGACAGGGTGTCCCCGCTCTCCTCCTCTTTTCCCCGGGGTGTGTCCACACTCTGGGCCTTGGGCCTTGCCCGGGGATTCTCAGTATGAACAGGTGGGGTGTGTTTTGAGACAGGGTGTCCCCGCTCTCCTCCTCTTTTCCCCGGGGTGTGTCCACACTCTGGGCCTTGGGCCTTGCCCGGGGATTCTCAGTATGAACAGGTGGGGTGTGTTTTGAGACAGGGTGTCCCCGCTCTCCTCCTCTTTTCCCCGGGGTGTGTCCACACTCTGGGCCTTGGGCCTTGCCCGGGGATTCTCAGTATGAACAGGTGGGGTGTGTTTTGAGACAGGGTGTCCCCGCTCTCCTCCTCTTTTCCCCGGGGTGTGTCCACACTCTGGGCCTTGGGCCTTGCCGGGGATTCTCAGTATGAACAGGTGGGGTGTGTTTTGAGACAGGGTGTCCCCGCTCTCCTCCTCTTTTCCCCGGGGTGTGTCCACACTCTGGGCCTTGGGCCTTGCCCGGGGATTCTCAGTATGAACAGGTGGGGTGTGTTTTGAGACAGGGTGTCCCCGCTCTCCTCCTCTTTTCCCCGGGGTGTGTCCACACTCTGGGCCTTGGGCCTTGCCCGGGGATTCTCAGTATGAACAGGTGGGGTGTGTTTTGAGACAGGGTGTCTCCGCTCTCCTCCTCTTTTCCCCGGGGTGTGTCCACACTCTGGGCCTTGGGCCTTGCCCGGGGATTCTCAGTATGAACAGGTGGGGTGTGTTTTGAGACAGGGTGTCCCCGCTCTCCTCCTCTTTTCCCCGGGGTGTGTCCACACTCTGGGCCTTGGGCCTTGCCCGGGGATTCTCAGTATGAACAGGTGGGGTGTGTTTTGAGACAGGGTGTCCCCGCTCTCCTCCTCTTTTCCCCGGGGTGTGTCCACACTCTGGGCCTTGGGCCTTGCCCGGGGATTCTCAGTATGAACAGGTGGGGTGTGTTTTGAGACAGGGTGTCTCCGCTCTCCTCCTCTTTTCCCCGGGGTGTGTCCACACTCTGGGCCTTGGGCCTTGCCCGGGGATTCTCAGTATGAACAGGTGGGGTGTGTTTTGAGACAGGGTGTCCCCGCTCTCCTCCTCTTTTCCCCGGGGTGTGTCCACACTCTGGGCCTTGGGCCTTGCCCGGGGATTCTCAGTATGAACAGGTGGGGTGTGTTTTGAGACAGGGTGTCCCCGCTCTCCTCCTCTTTTCCCCGGGGTGTGTCCACACTCTGGGCCTTGGGCCTTGCCCGGGGATTCTCAGTATGAACAGGTGGGGTGTGTTTTGAGACAGGGTGTCTCCGCTCTCCTCCTCTTTTCCCCGGGGTGTGTCCACACTCTGGGCCTTGGGCCTTGCCCGGGGATTCTCAGTATGAACAGGTGGGGTGTGTTTTGAGACAGGGTGTCCCCGCTCTCCTCCTCTTTTCCCCGGGGTGTGTCCACACTCTGGGCCTTGGGCCTTGCCCGGGGATTCTCAGTATGAACAGGTGGGGTGTGTTTTGAGACAGGGTGTCCCCGCTCTCCTCCTCTTTTCCCCGGGGTGTGTCCACACTCTGGGCCTTGGGCCTTGCCCGGGGATTCTCAGTATGAACAGGTGGGGTGTGTTTTGAGACAGGGTGTCCCCGCTCTCCTCCTCTTTTCCCCGGGGTGTGTCCACACTCTGGGCCTTGGGCCTTGCCCGGGGATTCTCAGTATGAACAGGTGGGGTGTGTTTTGAGACAGGGTGTCCCCGCTCTCCTCCTCTTTTCCCCCGGGGTGTGTCCACACTCTGGGCCTTGGGCCTTGCCCGGGGATTCTCAGTATGAACAGGTGGGGTGTGTTTTGAGACAGGGTGTCCCCGCTCTCCTCCTCTTTTCCCCGGGGTGTGTCCACACTCTGGGCCTTGGGCCTTGCCCGGGGATTCTCAGTATGAACAGGTGGGGTGTGTTTTGAGACAGGGTGTCTCCGCTCTCCTCCTCTTTTCCCCGGGGTGTGTCCACACTCTGGGCCTTGGGCCTTGCCCGGGGATTCTCAGTATGAACAGGTGGGGTGTGTTTTGAGACAGGGTGTCCCGCTCTCCTCCTCTTTTCCCCGGGGTGTGTCCACACTCTGGGCCTTGGGCCTTGCCCGGGGATTCTCAGTATGAACAGGTGGGGTGTGTTTTGAGACAGGGTGTCCCCGCTCTCCTCCTCTTTTCCCCGGGGTGTGTCCACACTCTGGGCCTTGGGCCTTGCCCGGGGATTCTCAGTATGAACAGGTGGGGTGTGTTTTGAGACAGGGTGTCCCCGCTCTCCTCCTCTTTTCCCCGGGGTGTGTCCACACTCTGGGCCTTGGGCCTTGCCCGGGGATTCTCAGTATGAACAGGTGGGGTGTGTTTTGAGACAGGGTGTCCCCGCTCTCCTCCTCTTTTCCCCGGGGTGTGTCCACACTCTGGGCCTTGGGCCTTGCCCGGGGATTCTCAGTATGAACAGGTGGGGTGTGTTTTGAGACAGGGTGTCCCCGCTCTCCTCCTCTTTTCCCCGGGGTGTGTCCACACTCTGGGCCTTGGGCCTTGCCCGGGGATTCTCAGTATGAACAGGTGGGGTGTGTTTTGAGACAGGGTGTCCCCGCTCTCCTCCTCTTTTCCCCCGGGGTGTGTCCACACTCTGGGCCTTGGGCCTTGCCCGGGGATTCTCAGTATGAACAGGTGGGGTGTGTTTTGAGACAGGGTGTCTCCGCTCTCCTCCTCTTTTCCCCGGGGTGTGTCCACACTCTGGGCCTTGGGCCTTGCCCGGGGATTCTCAGTATGAACAGGTGGGGTGTGTTTTGAGACAGGGTGTCCCCGCTCTCCTCCTCTTTTCCCCGGGGTGTGTCCACACTCTGGGCCTTGGGCCTTGCCCGGGGATTCTCAGTATGAACAGGTGGGGTGTGTTTTGAGACAGGGTGTCCCCGCTCTCCTCCTCTTTTCCCCGGGGTGTGTCCACACTCTGGGCCTTGGGCCTTGCCCGGGGATTCTCAGTATGAACAGGTGGGGTGTGTTTTGAGACAGGGTGTCTCCGCTCTCCTCCTCTTTTCCCCGGGGTGTGTCCACACTCTGGGCCTTGGGCCTTGCCCGGGGATTCTCAGTATGAACAGGTGGGGTGTGTTTTGAGACAGGGTGTCCCCGCTCTCCTCCTCTTTTCCCCGGGGTGTGTCCACACTCTGGGCCTTGGGCCTTGCCCGGGGATTCTCAGTATGAACAGGTGGGGTGTGTTTTGAGACAGGGTGTCCCCGCTCTCCTCCTCTTTTCCCCGGGGTGTGTCCACACTCTGGGCCTTGGGCCTTGCCCGGGGATTCTCAGTATGAACAGGTGGGGTGTGTTTTGAGACAGGGTGTCCCCGCTCTCCTCCTCTTTTCCCCGGGGTGTGTCCACACTCTGGGCCTTGGGCCTTGCCCGGGGATTCTCAGTATGAACAGGTGGGGTGTGTTTTGAGACAGGGTGTCCCCGCTCTCCTCCTCTTTTCCCCGGGGTGTGTCCACACTCTGGGCCTTGGGCCTTGCCCGGGGATTCTCAGTATGAACAGGTGGGGTGTGTTTTGAGACAGGGTGTCTCCGCTCTCCTCCTCTTTTCCCCGGGGTGTGTCCACACTCTGGGCCTTGGGCCTTGCCCGGGGATTCTCAGTATGAACAGGTGGGGTGTGTTTTGAGACAGGGTGTCTCCGCTCTCCTCCTCTTTTCCCCCGGGGTGTGTCCACACTCTGGGCCTTGGGCCTTGCCCGGGGATTCTCAGTATGAACAGGTGGGGTGTGTTTTGAGACAGGGTGTCCCCGCTCTCCTCCTCTTTTCCCCGGGGTGTGTCCACACTCTGGGCCTTGGGCCTTGCCCGGGGATTCTCAGTATGAACAGGTGGGGTGTGTTTTGAGACAGGGTGTCTCCGCTCTCCTCCTCTTTTCCCCGGGGTGTGTCCACACTCTGGGCCTTGGGCCTTGCCCGGGGATTCTCAGTATGAACAGGTGGGGTGTGTTTTGAGACAGGGTGTCCCCGCTCTCCTCCTCTTTTCCCCGGGGTGTGTCCACACTCTGGGCCTTGGGCCTTGCCCGGGGATTCTCAGTATGAACAGGTGGGGTGTGTTTTGAGACAGGGTGTCCCCGCTCTCCTCCTCTTTTCCCCGGGGTGTGTCCACACTCTGGGCCTTGGGCCTTGCCCGGGGATTCTCAGTATGAACAGGTGGGGTGTGTTTTGAGACAGGGTGTCCCCGCTCTCCTCCTCTTTTCCCCCGGGGTGTGTCCACACTCTGGGCCTTGGGCCTTGCCCGGGGATTCTCAGTATGAACAGGTGGGGTGTGTTTTGAGACAGGGTGTCCCCGCTCTCCTCCTCTTTTCCCCGGGGTGTGTCCACACTCTGGGCCTTGGGCCTTGCCCGGGGATTCTCAGTATGAACAGGTGGGGTGTGTTTTGAGACAGGGTGTCCCCGCTCTCCTCCTCTTTTCCCCGGGGTGTGTCCACACTCTGGGCCTTGGGCCTTGCCCGGGGATTCTCAGTATGAACAGGTGGGGTGTGTTTTGAGACAGGGTGTCTCCGCTCTCCTCCTCTTTTCCCCGGGGTGTGTCCACACTCTGGGCCTTGGGCCTTGCCCGGGGATTCTCAGTATGAACAGGTGGGGTGTGTTTTGAGACAGGGTGTCCCCGCTCTCCTCCTCTTTTCCCCGGGGTGTGTCCACACTCTGGGCCTTGGGCCTTGCCGGGGATTCTCAGTATGAACAGGTGGGGTGTGTTTTGAGACAGGGTGTCCCCGCTCTCCTCCTCTTTTCCCCGGGGTGTGTCCACACTCTGGGCCTTGGGCCTTGCCTGGGGATTCTCAGTATGAACAGGTGGGGTGTGTTTTGAGACAGGGTGTCCCCGCTCTCCTCCTCTTTTCCCCGGGGTGTGTCCACACTCTGGGCCTTGGGCCTTGCCCGGGGATTCTCAGTATGAACAGGTGGGGTGTGTTTTGAGACAGGGTGTCCCCGCTCTCCTCCTCTTTTCCCCGGGGTGTGTCCACACTCTGGGCCTTGGGCCTTGCCCGGGGATTCTCAGTATGAACAGGTGGGGTGTGTTTTGAGACAGGGTGTCCCCGCTCTCCTCCTCTTTTCCCCGGGGTGTGTCCACACTCTGGGCCTTGGGCCTTGCCCGGGGATTCTCAGTATGAACAGGTGGGGTGTGTTTTGAGACAGGGTGTCCCCGCTCTCCTCCTCTTTTCCCCGGGGTGTGTCCACACTCTGGGCCTTGGGCCTTGCCCGGGGATTCTCAGTATGAACAGGTGGGGTGTGTTTTGAGACAGGGTGTCCCCGCTCTCCTCCTCTTTTCCCCCGGGGTGTGTCCACACTCTGGGCCTTGGGCCTTGCCCGGGGATTCTCAGTATGAACAGGTGGGGTGTGTTTTGAGACAGGGTGTCCCCGCTCTCCTCCTCTTTTCCCCGGGGTGTGTCCACACTCTGGGCCTTGGGCCTTGCCCGGGGATTCTCAGTATGAACAGGTGGGTGTGTTTTGAGACAGGGTGTCCCCGCTCTCCTCCTCTTTTCCCCGGGGTGTGTCCACACTCTGGGCCTTGGGCCTTGCCCGGGGATTCTCAGTATGAACAGGTGGGGTGTGTTTTGAGACAGGGTGTCCCCGCTCTCCTCCTCTTTTCCCCGGGGTGTGTCCACACTCTGGGCCTTGGGCCTTGCCCGGGGATTCTCAGTATGAACAGGTGGGGTGTGTTTTGAGACAGGGTGTCTCCGCTCTCCTCCTCTTTTCCCCGGGGTGTGTCCACACTCTGGGCCTTGGGCCTTGCCCGGGGATTCTCAGTATGAACAGGTGGGGTGTGTTTTGAGACAGGGTGTCCCCGCTCTCCTCCTCTTTTCCCCGGGGTGTGTCCACACTCTGGGCCTTGGGCCTTGCCCGGGGATTCTCAGTATGAACAGGTGGGGTGTGTTTTGAGACAGGGTGTCCCCGCTCTCCTCCTCTTTTCCCCGGGGTGTGTCCACACTCTGGGCCTTGGGCCTTGCCCGGGGATTCTCAGTATGAACAGGTGGGGTGTGTTTTGAGACAGGGTGTCCCCGCTCTCCTCCTCTTTTCCCCGGGGTGTGTCCACACTCTGGGCCTTGGGCCTTGCCCGGGGATTCTCAGTATGAACAGGTGGGGTGTGTTTTGAGACAGGGTGTCCCCGCTCTCCTCCTCTTTTCCCCGGGGTGTGTCCACACTCTGGGCCTTGGGCCTTGCCCGGGGATTCTCAGTATGAACAGGTGGGGTGTGTTTTGAGACAGGGTGTCTCCGCTCTCCTCCTCTTTTCCCCGGGGTGTGTCCACACTCTGGGCCTTGGGCCTTGCCCTGGGATTCTCAGTATGAACAGGTGGGGTGTGTTTTGAGACAGGGTGTCTCCGCTCTCCTCCTCTTTTCCCCGGGGTGTGTCCACACTCTGGGCCTTGGGCCTTGCCCGGGGATTCTCAGTATGAACAGGTGGGGTGTGTTTTGAGACAGGGTGTCCCCGCTCTCCTCCTCTTTTCCCCGGGGTGTGTCCACACTCTGGGCCTTGGGCCTTGCCCGGGGATTCTCAGTATGAACAGGTGGGGTGTGTTTTGAGACAGGGTGTCTCCGCTCTCCTCCTCTTTTCCCCGGGGTGTGTCCACACTCTGGGCCTTGGGCCTTGCCCGGGGATTCTCAGTATGAACAGGTGGGGTGTGTTTTGAGACAGGGTGTCCCCGCTCTCCTCCTCTTTTCCCCGGGGTGTGTCCACACTCTGGGCCTTGGGCCTTGCCCGGGGATTCTCAGTATGAACAGGTGGGGTGTGTTTTGAGACAGGGTGTCCCCGCTCTCCTCCTCTTTTCCCCGGGGTGTGTCCACACTCTGGGCCTTGGGCCTTGCCCGGGGATTCTCAGTATGAACAGGTGGGGTGTGTTTTGAGACAGGGTGTCCCCGCTCTCCTCCTCTTTTCCCCGGGGTGTGTCCACACTCTGGGCCTTGGGCCTTGCCCGGGGATTCTCAGTATGAACAGGTGGGGTGTGTTTTGAGACAGGGTGTCTCCGCTCTCCTCCTCTTTTCCCCGGGGTGTGTCCACACTCTGGGCCTTGGGCCTTGCCCGGGGATTCTCAGTATGAACAGGTGGGGTGTGTTTTGAGACAGGGTGTCCCCGCTCTCCTCCTCTTTTCCCCGGGGTGTGTCCACACTCTGGGCCTTGGGCCTTGCCCGGGGATTCTCAGTATGAACAGGTGGGGTGTGTTTTGAGACAGGGTGTCCCCGCTCTCCTCCTCTTTTCCCCGGGGTGTGTCCACACTCTGGGCCTTGGGCCTTGCCCGGGGATTCTCAGTATGAACAGGTGGGGTGTGTTTTGAGACAGGGTGTCCCCGCTCTCCTCCTCTTTTCCCCGGGGTGTGTCCACACTCTGGGCCTTGGGCCTTGCCCGGGGATTCTCAGTATGAACAGGTGGGGTGTGTTTTGAGACAGGGTGTCCCCGCTCTCCTCCTCTTTTCCCCGGGGTGTGTCCACACTCTGGGCCTTGGGCCTTGCCCGGGGATTCTCAGTATGAACAGGTGGGGTGTGTTTTGAGACAGGGTGTCCCCGCTCTCCTCCTCTTTTCCCCGGGGTGTGTCCACACTCTGGGCCTTGGGCCTTGCCCGGGGATTCTCAGTATGAACAGGTGGGGTGTGTTTTGAGACAGGGTGTCTCCGCTCTCCTCCTCTTTTCCCCGGGGTGTGTCCACACTCTGGGCCTTGGGCCTTGCCCGGGGATTCTCAGTATGAACAGGTGGGGTGTGTTTTGAGACAGGGTGTCCCCGCTCTCCTCCTCTTTTCCCCGGGGTGTGTCCACACTCTGGGCCTTGGGCCTTGCCTGGGGATTCTCAGTATGAACAGGTGGGGTGTGTTTTGAGACAGGGTGTCCCCGCTCTCCTCCTCTTTTCCCCGGGGTGTGTCCACACTCTGGGCCTTGGGCCTTGCCCGGGGATTCTCAGTATGAACAGGTGGGGTGTGTTTTGAGACAGGGTGTCTCCGCTCTCCTCCTCTTTTCCCCGGGGTGTGTCCACACTCTGGGCCTTGGGCCTTGCCCGGGGATTCTCAGTATGAACAGGTGGGGTGTGTTTTGAGACAGGGTGTCCCCGCTCTCCTCCTCTTTTCCCCGGGGTGTGTCCACACTCTGGGCCTTGGGCCTTGCCCGGGGATTCTCAGTATGAACAGGTGGGGTGTGTTTTGAGACAGGGTGTCCCCGCTCTCCTCCTCTTTTCCCCGGGGTGTGTCCACACTCTGGGCCTTGGGCCTTGCCCGGGGATTCTCAGTATGAACAGGTGGGGTGTGTTTTGAGACAGGGTGTCCCCGCTCTCCTCCTCTTTTCCCCGGGGTGTGTCCACACTCTGGGCCTTGGGCCTTGCCCGGGGATTCTCAGTATGAACAGGTGGGGTGTGTTTTGAGACAGGGTGTCCCCGCTCTCCTCCTCTTTTCCCCGGGGTGTGTCCACACTCTGGGCCTTGGGCCTTGCCCGGGGATTCTCAGTATGAACAGGTGGGGTGTGTTTTGAGACAGGGTGTCCCCGCTCTCCTCCTCTTTTCCCCGGGGTGTGTCCACACTCTGGGCCTTGGGCCTTGCCCGGGGATTCTCAGTATGAACAGGTGGGGTGTGTTTTGAGACAGGGTGTCTCCGCTCTCCTCCTCTTTTCCCCGGGGTGTGTCCACACTCTGGGCCTTGGGCCTTGCCCGGGGATTCTCAGTATGAACAGGTGGGGTGTGTTTTGAGACAGGGTGTCCCCGCTCTCCTCCTCTTTTCCCCGGGGTGTGTCCACACTCTGGGCCTTGGGCCTTGCCCGGGGATTCTCAGTATGAACAGGTGGGGTGTGTTTTGAGACAGGGTGTCCCCGCTCTCCTCCTCTTTTCCCCGGGGTGTGTCCACACTCTGGGCCTTGGGCCTTGCCCGGGGATTCTCAGTATGAACAGGTGGGGTGTGTTTTGAGACAGGGTGTCCCCGCTCTCCTCCTCTTTTCCCCGGGGTGTGTCCACACTCTGGGCCTTGGGCCTTGCCCGGGGATTCTCAGTATGAACAGGTGGGGTGTGTTTTGAGACAGGGTGTCTCCGCTCTCCTCCTCTTTTCCCCGGGGTGTGTCCACACTCTGGGCCTTGGGCCTTGCCCGGGGATTCTCAGTATGAACAGGTGGGGTGTGTTTTGAGACAGGGTGTCCCCGCTCTCCTCCTCTTTTCCCCGGGGTGTGTCCACACTCTGGGCCTTGGGCCTTGCCCGGGGATTCTCAGTATGAACAGGTGGGGTGTGTTTTGAGACAGGGTGTCTCCGCTCTCCTCCTCTTTTCCCCGGGGTGTGTCCACACTCTGGGCCTTGGGCCTTGCCCGGGGATTCTCAGTATGAACAGGTGGGGTGTGTTTTGAGACAGGGTGTCCCCGCTCTCCTCCTCTTTTCCCCGGGGTGTGTCCACACTCTGGGCCTTGGGCCTTGCCCGGGGATTCTCAGTATGAACAGGTGGGTGTGTTTTGAGACAGGGTGTCCCCGCTCTCCTCCTCTTTTCCCCGGGGTGTGTCCACACTCTGGGCCTTGGGCCTTGCCCGGGGATTCTCAGTATGAACAGGTGGGGTGTGTTTTGAGACAGGGTGTCCCCGCTCTCCTCCTCTTTTCCCCGGGGTGTGTCCACACTCTGGGCCTTGGGCCTTGCCCGGGGATTCTCAGTATGAACAGGTGGGGTGTGTTTTGAGACAGGGTGTCCCCGCTCTCCTCCTCTTTTCCCCGGGGTGTGTCCACACTCTGGGCCTTGGGCCTTGCCCGGGGATTCTCAGTATGAACAGGTGGGGTGTGTTTTGAGACAGGGTGTCCCCGCTCTCCTCCTCTTTTCCCCGGGGTGTGTCCACACTCTGGGCCTTGGGCCTTGCCCGGGGATTCTCAGTATGAACAGGTGGGGTGTGTTTTGAGACAGGGTGTCTCCGCTCTCCTCCTCTTTTCCCCGGGGTGTGTCCACACTCTGGGCCTTGGGCCTTGCCCGGGGATTCTCAGTATGAACAGGTGGGGTGTGTTTTGAGACAGGGTGTCCCCGCTCTCCTCCTCTTTTCCCCGGGGTGTGTCCACACTCTGGGCCTTGGGCCTTGCCCGGGGATTCTCAGTATGAACAGGTGGGGTGTGTTTTGAGACAGGGTGTCCCCGCTCTCCTCCTCTTTTCCCCGGGGTGTGTCCACACTCTGGGCCTTGGGCCTTGCCCGGGGATTCTCAGTATGAACAGGTGGGGTGTGTTTTGAGACAGGGTGTCTCCGCTCTCCTCCTCTTTTCCCCGGGGTGTGTCCACACTCTGGGCCTTGGGCCTTGCCCGGGGATTCTCAGTATGAACAGGTGGGGTGTGTTTTGAGACAGGGTGTCCCCGCTCTCCTCCTCTTTTCCCCGGGGTGTGTCCACACTCTGGGCCTTGGGCCTTGCCCGGGGATTCTCAGTATGAACAGGTGGGGTGTGTTTTGAGACAGGGTGTCCCCGCTCTCCTCCTCTTTTCCCCGGGGTGTGTCCACACTCTGGGCCTTGGGCCTTGCCCGGGGATTCTCAGTATGAACAGGTGGGGTGTGTTTTGAGACAGGGTGTCCCCGCTCTCCTCCTCTTTTCCCCGGGGTGTGTCCACACTCTGGGCCTTGGGCCTTGCCCGGGGATTCTCAGTATGAACAGGTGGGGTGTGTTTTGAGACAGGGTGTCCCCGCTCTCCTCCTCTTTTCCCCGGGGTGTGTCCACACTCTGGGCCTTGGGCCTTGCCCGGGGATTCTCAGTATGAACAGGTGGGGTGTGTTTTGAGACAGGGTGTCTCCGCTCTCCTCCTCTTTTCCCCGGGGTGTGTCCACACTCTGGGCCTTGGGCCTTGCCCGGGGATTCTCAGTATGAACAGGTGGGGTGTGTTTTGAGACAGGGTGTCCCCGCTCTCCTCCTCTTTTCCCCGGGGTGTGTCCACACTCTGGGCCTTGGGCCTTGCCCGGGGATTCTCAGTATGAACAGGTGGGGTGTGTTTTGAGACAGGGTGTCCCCGCTCTCCTCCTCTTTTCCCCGGGGTGTGTCCACACTCTGGGCCTTGGGCCTTGCCCGGGGATTCTCAGTATGAACAGGTGGGGTGTGTTTTGAGACAGGGTGTCCCCGCTCTCCTCCTCTTTTCCCCGGGGTGTGTCCACACTCTGGGCCTTGGGCCTTGCCCGGGGATTCTCAGTATGAACAGGTGGGGTGTGTTTTGAGACAGGGTGTCCCCGCTCTCCTCCTCTTTTCCCCGGGGTGTGTCCACACTCTGGGCCTTGGGCCTTGCCCGGGGATTCTCAGTATGAACAGGTGGGGTGTGTTTTGAGACAGGGTGTCCCCGCTCTCCTCCTCTTTTCCCCGGGGTGTGTCCACACTCTGGGCCTTGGGCCTTGCCCGGGGATTCTCAGTATGAACAGGTGGGGTGTGTTTTGAGACAGGGTGTCTCCGCTCTCCTCCTCTTTTCCCCGGGGTGTGTCCACACTCTGGGCCTTGGGCCTTGCCCGGGGATTCTCAGTATGAACAGGTGGGGTGTGTTTTGAGACAGGGTGTCCCCGCTCTCCTCCTCTTTTCCCCGGGGTGTGTCCACACTCTGGGCCTTGGGCCTTGCCCGGGGATTCTCAGTATGAACAGGTGGGGTGTGTTTTGAGACAGGGTGTCCCCGCTCTCCTCCTCTTTTCCCCGGGGTGTGTCCACACTCTGGGCCTTGGGCCTTGCCCGGGGATTCTCAGTATGAACAGGTGGGGTGTGTTTTGAGACAGGGTGTCCCCGCTCTCCTCCTCTTTTCCCCGGGGTGTGTCCACACTCTGGGCCTTGGGCCTTGCCCGGGGATTCTCAGTATGAACAGGTGGGGTGTGTTTTGAGACAGGGTGTCCCCGCTCTCCTCCTCTTTTCCCCGGGGTGTGTCCACACTCTGGGCCTTGGGCCTTGCCCGGGGATTCTCAGTATGAACAGGTGGGGTGTGTTTTGAGACAGGGTGTCCCCGCTCTCCTCCTCTTTTCCCCGGGGTGTGTCCACACTCTGGGCCTTGGGCCTTGCCCGGGGATTCTCAGTATGAACAGGTGGGGTGTGTTTTGAGACAGGGTGTCCCCGCTCTCCTCCTCTTTTCCCCCGGGGTGTGTCCACACTCTGGGCCTTGGGCCTTGCCCGGGGATTCTCAGTATGAACAGGTGGGGTGTGTTTTGAGACAGGGTGTCTCCGCTCTCCTCCTCTTTTCCCCGGGGTGTGTCCACACTCTGGGCCTTGGGCCTTGCCCGGGGATTCTCAGTATGAACAGGTGGGGTGTGTTTTGAGACAGGGTGTCCCCGCTCTCCTCCTCTTTTCCCCCGGGGTGTGTCCACACTCTGGGCCTTGGGCCTTGCCCGGGGATTCTCAGTATGAACAGGTGGGGTGTGTTTTGAGACAGGGTGTCCCCGCTCTCCTCCTCTTTTCCCCGGGGTGTGTCCACACTCTGGGCCTTGGGCCTTGCCCGGGGATTCTCAGTATGAACAGGTGGGGTGTGTTTTGAGACAGGGTGTCTCCGCTCTCCTCCTCTTTTCCCCCGGGGTGTGTCCACACTCTGGGCCTTGGGCCTTGCCCGGGGATTCTCAGTATGAACAGGTGGGGTGTGTTTTGAGACAGGGTGTCCCCGCTCTCCTCCTCTTTTCCCCGGGGTGTGTCCACACTCTGGGCCTTGGGCCTTGCCCGGGGATTCTCAGTATGAACAGGTGGGGTGTGTTTTGAGACAGGGTGTCCCCGCTCTCCTCCTCTTTTCCCCGGGGTGTGTCCACACTCTGGGCCTTGGGCCTTGCCCGGGGATTCTCAGTATGAACAGGTGGGGTGTGTTTTGAGACAGGGTGTCCCGCTCTCCTCCTCTTTTCCCCGGGGTGTGTCCACACTCTGGGCCTTGGGCCTTGCCCGGGGATTCTCAGTATGAACAGGTGGGGTGTGTTTTGAGACAGGGTGTCCCCGCTCTCCTCCTCTTTTCCCCGGGGTGTGTCCACACTCTGGGCCTTGGGCCTTGCCCGGGGATTCTCAGTATGAACAGGTGGGGTGTGTTTTGAGACAGGGTGTCCCCGCTCTCCTCCTCTTTTCCCCGGGGTGTGTCCACACTCTGGGCCTTGGGCCTTGCCCGGGGATTCTCAGTATGAACAGGTGGGGTGTGTTTTGAGACAGGGTGTCCCCGCTCTCCTCCTCTTTTCCCCGGGGTGTGTCCACACTCTGGGCCTTGGGCCTTGCCCGGGGATTCTCAGTATGAACAGGTGGGGTGTGTTTTGAGACAGGGTGTCCCCGCTCTCCTCCTCTTTTCCCCGGGGTGTGTCCACACTCTGGGCCTTGGGCCTTGCCCGGGGATTCTCAGTATGAACAGGTGGGGTGTGTTTTGAGACAGGGTGTCCCCGCTCTCCTCCTCTTTTCCCCGGGGTGTGTCCACACTCTGGGCCTTGGGCCTTGCCCGGGGATTCTCAGTATGAACAGGTGGGGTGTGTTTTGAGACAGGGTGTCTCCGCTCTCCTCCTCTTTTCCCCGGGGTGTGTCCACACTCTGGGCCTTGGGCCTTGCCCGGGGATTCTCAGTATGAACAGGTGGGGTGTGTTTTGAGACAGGGTGTCCCCGCTCTCCTCCTCTTTTCCCCGGGGTGTGTCCACACTCTGGGCCTTGGGCCTTGCCCGGGGATTCTCAGTATGAACAGGTGGGGTGTGTTTTGAGACAGGGTGTCCCCGCTCTCCTCCTCTTTTCCCCGGGGTGTGTCCACACTCTGGGCCTTGGGCCTTGCCCGGGGATTCTCAGTATGAACAGGTGGGGTGTGTTTTGAGACAGGGTGTCTCCGCTCTCCTCCTCTTTTCCCCGGGGTGTGTCCACACTCTGGGCCTTGGGCCTTGCCCGGGGATTCTCAGTATGAACAGGTGGGGTGTGTTTTGAGACAGGGTGTCCCCGCTCTCCTCCTCTTTTCCCCGGGGTGTGTCCACACTCTGGGCCTTGGGCCTTGCCCGGGGATTCTCAGTATGAACAGGTGGGGTGTGTTTTGAGACAGGGTGTCCCCGCTCTCCTCCTCTTTTCCCCGGGGTGTGTCCACACTCTGGGCCTTGGGCCTTGCCCGGGGATTCTCAGTATGAACAGGTGGGGTGTGTTTTGAGACAGGGTGTCCCCGCTCTCCTCCTCTTTTCCCCGGGGTGTGTCCACACTCTGGGCCTTGGGCCTTGCCCGGGGATTCTCAGTATGAACAGGTGGGGTGTGTTTTGAGACAGGGTGTCCCCGCTCTCCTCCTCTTTTCCCCGGGGTGTGTCCACACTCTGGGCCTTGGGCCTTGCCCGGGGATTCTCAGTATGAACAGGTGGGGTGTGTTTTGAGACAGGGTGTCCCCGCTCTCCTCCTCTTTTCCCCGGGGTGTGTCCACACTCTGGGCCTTGGGCCTTGCCCGGGGATTCTCAGTATGAACAGGTGGGGTGTGTTTTGAGACAGGGTGTCCCCGCTCTCCTCCTCTTTTCCCCGGGGTGTGTCCACACTCTGGGCCTTGGGCCTTGCCCGGGGATTCTCAGTATGAACAGGTGGGGTGTGTTTTGAGACAGGGTGTCCCCGCTCTCCTCCTCTTTTCCCCGGGGTGTGTCCACACTCTGGGCCTTGGGCCTTGCCCGGGGATTCTCAGTATGAACAGGTGGGGTGTGTTTTGAGACAGGGTGTCCCCGCTCTCCTCCTCTTTTCCCCGGGGTGTGTCCACACTCTGGGCCTTGGGCCTTGCCCGGGGATTCTCAGTATGAACAGGTGGGGTGTGTTTTGAGACAGGGTGTCCCCGCTCTCCTCCTCTTTTCCCCGGGGTGTGTCCACACTCTGGGCCTTGGGCCTTGCCCGGGGATTCTCAGTATGAACAGGTGGGGTGTGTTTTGAGACAGGGTGTCCCCGCTCTCCTCC
Source organism: Squalus acanthias (assembly GCA_030390025.1). NCBI lineage: Eukaryota > Metazoa > Chordata > Chondrichthyes > Squaliformes > Squalidae > Squalus > Squalus acanthias. Next base: position 1,070 of record JASTWF010001805.1, on the reverse strand, counting down.
TCTTTTCCCCGGGGTGTGTCCACACTCTGGGCCTTGGGCCTTGCCCGGGGATTCTCAGTATGAACAGGTGGGGTGTGTTTTGAGACAGGGTGTCCCCGCTCTCCTCCTCTTTTCCCCGGGGTGTGTCCACACTCTGGGCCTTGGGCCTTGCCCGGGGATTCTCAGTATGAACAGGTGGGGTGTGTTTTGAGACAGGGTGTCCCCGCTCTCCTCCTCTTTTCCCCGGGGTGTGTCCACACTCTGGGCCTTGGGCCTTGCCCGGGGATTCTCAGTATGAACAGGTGGGGTGTGTTTTGAGACAGGGTGTCCCCGCTCTCCTCCTCTTTTCCCCGGGGTGTGTCCACACTCTGGGCCTTGGGCCTTGCCCGGGGATTCTCAGTATGAACAGGTGGGGTGTGTTTTGAGACAGGGTGTCCCCGCTCTCCTCCTCTTTTCCCCGGGGTGTGTCCACACTCTGGGCCTTGGGCCTTGCCCGGGGATTCTCAGTATGAACAGGTGGGGTGTGTTTTGAGACAGGGTGTCTCCGCTCTCCTCCTCTTTTCCCCGGGGTGTGTCCACACTCTGGGCCTTGGGCCTTGCCCGGGGATTCTCAGTATGAACAGGTGGGGTGTGTTTTGAGACAGGGTGTCTCCGCTCTCCTCCTCTTTTCCCCGGGGTGTGTCCACACTCTGGGCCTTTGGCCTTGCCGGGGATTCTCAGTATGAACAGGTGGGGTGTGTTTTGAGACAGGGTGTCCCCGCTCTCCTCCTCTTTTCCCCGGGGTGTGTCCACACTCTGGGCCTTGGGCCTTGCCCGGGGATTCTCAGTATGAACAGGTGGGGTGTGTTTTGAGACAGGGTGTCCCCGCTCTCCTCCTCTTTTCCCCGGGGTGTGTCCACACTCTGGGCCTTGGGCCTTGCCCGGGGATTCTCAGTATGAACAGGTGGGGTGTGTTTTGAGACAGGGTGTCCCCGCTCTCCTCCTCTTTTCCCCGGGGTGTGTCCACACTCTGGGCCTTGGGCCTTGCCCGGGGATTCTCAGTATGAACAGGTGGGGTGTGTTTTGAGACAGGGTGTCCCCGCTCTCCTCCT
>JASTWF010001804.1:0-50000 GCA_030390025.1 Squalus acanthias | reverse complement strand
TATAAATGCAAGATGTTGTTGTATATCCAAGCCTTGCTCTCCTATTGAAAAAATGTGCCAACATTATTTAGTCCAATGATATGATTATTATAATGAAGCGAATCTATGTTTTTATTCGTTTATGGGATGTGGGCGTCGCTGGCAAGGGAGGGAGTTCCAGGATTTTGACCCAGCGACGATGAAGGAACGACCGATATATTTCCAAGTCGGGATGGTGTGTGTGACTTGGAGGGGAACTTGGAGGTGGTGGTGTTCCCATGCGCCTGCTGCCCTTGTCCTTCTAGGTGGAAGAGGTGGCGGGTTTGGGAGGTGCTGCCGAAGAAGCCTTGGCGAGTTGCTGCAGTGCATCTTGTAGATGGTGCACACTGCAGCCACGGTGCGCCGGTGGTGGAGGGAGTGAATGTTTAAGGTGGTGGATGGGGTGCCGATCAAGCGGGCTGCTTTGTCCTGGATGGTGTCGAGCTTCTTGAGTGTTGTTGGAGCTGCACTCATCCAGGCAAGTGGAGAGTATTCCATCACACTCCTGACTTGTGCCTTGTAGATGGTGGAAAGGCTTTGGGGAGTCAGGAGGTGAGACACTCGCCGCAGAATACCCAGCCTCTGACCTGCTCTTGTAGCCACAGTATTTATGTGGCTGGTCCAGTTAAGTTTCTGGTCAATGGTGACCCCCCAGGATGTTGATGGTGGGGGATTCGGCGATGGTAATGCTGTTGAATGTCAATCTATTCCACACATCTCACTGAACTTTTACACTCCCATCATCGCAGTCTGATGCTGCAACTGTCACTTCCTGAATGAGTCGCTGTGTGCATCACCACTATTCTGTATCAGCCCGTGTGATCCAGGGCAAAGTGGCACGTTGGATCCAAAATTGGATCAGAGGCAGGAAGCAAAGGGTAATGGTCGACGGGTGTTTTTGTGACTGGAAGGCTGTTTCCAGTGGGGTTCCGCAGGGCTCAGTACTAGGTCCCTTGCTTTTTGTGGTATATATCAATAATTTGGACTTGAATGTAAGAAGTATGATTAAGAAGTTTGCAGATGATACAAAAATTGGCCGTGTGGTTGACAGTGAGGAAGAAAGCTGTGGACTGCAGGAAGATATCGATGGACTGGTCAGGTGGGCAGAGAAGTGGCAAATGGAATTCAAACTGGAGAAGTGTGAGGTAATGCATTTGGGGAGGGCTAACAAGGCAAGGGAATACACAATAAATAGTAGGATACTAAGACTTGTAGAGGAACAGAGGCTCCTTGGAGTGCATGTCCACAGATCCCTGAAGGTAACAGGACAGGTAGATAAGGTGGTTAAGAAGGCATACGGGATACTTTCCTTTATTAGCCGATGCATAGAATATAAGAGCAGGGAGGTTATGCTTGAATTGTATAAAACACTAGTTAGGCCACAGCTAGAGCACTGTGTACAGTTCTGGTCACCACATTACAGGAAAGACGTGATTGCACTGGAGAGGGTTCAGAGGAGATTTACGAGGATGTTGGCAGGACTGGAGAATTTTAGCAATAAGGAAAGATTGGATAGGCTGGGGTTGTTTTCTTTGGAACAGAGGAGGCTGAGGAGAGACTTAATTGAGGTGTATAAAATGATGAGGGGCTTAGATAGAGTGGATAGGAAGGAGCTATTTCCCCTAGCAGAGAGGTCAATAACCAGGGGGCAGAGATTTAAAGTAATTGGTAGAAGGATTAGAGGGGAGTTGAGGAGAACTTTTTTCACCCAGAGTATTTACAGGGAGTCCCCAGGAGTGTGTCAGTATTTACAGGGGTCCCCGGGAGTGTGTCAGTATTTACAGGGGTCCCCGGGAGTGTGTCAGTATTTACAGGGGGTCCCCGGGAGTGTGTCAGTATTTACAGGGGGACCCCGGGAGTGTGTCAGTATTTACAGGGGGTCCCCGGGAGTGTGCCAGTATTTACAGGGGGTCCCCGGGAGTGTGTCAGTATTTACAGGGGGTCCCCGGGAGTGTGTCAGTATTGACAGGGGGTCCCCGGGAGTGTGTCAGTATTTACAGGGAGTCCCCGGGACTGTGTCAGAATTTACAGGCGGTCCCCGGGAGTGTGTCAGTATTTTCAGGGTGTCCCCGGGAGTGTGTCAGTATTTACAAAGAGTCCCCGGGAGTGTTTCAGTATTTACAGGGGGATCCCCGGGAGTGTGTCAGTATTTACAGGGGTCCCCGGGACTGTGTCAGTATTTACAGGGAGTCCCCGGGAGTGTGTCAGTATTTACAGGGGGTCCCAGGGAGTGTGTCAGTATTTACAGAGGTTCCCTGGGAGTGTGTCAGTATTTACAGGCGGTCCCCGGGAGTGTGTCAGTATTGACAGGGAGTCCCCGGGAGTGTGTCAGTATTTACAGGGTGTCACTGGGAGTATGACAGTATTTACATGATGTCCCCGGGAGTGTGTCAGTATTTACAGGGTGTCTCTGGGAGTGTGTCAGTATTTACAGAGAGTACCCGGGAGTGTGTAAGTATATACAGGGAGTCCCTGGGAGTGTGTCAGTATTTATAGGGGTTCCCTGGGAGTGTGTCAGTATTTACAGGCGGTCCCCGGGAGTGTGTCAGTATTTACAGGGGTTTCCTGGGAGTGTGTCAGTATTTACAGGCGGACCCCGGGAGTGTGTCAGTATTTACAGGGGGTCCCCTGGAGTGTGTCAGTATTTACAGGGGGTCCCCGGGAGTGTGTCAGTATTTACAGGGGGTCCACGGGAGTGTGTCAGTATTTACAGGGGGTCCCCGGGAGTGTGTCAGTATTTACAGGGGTCCCTGGGAGTGTGTCAGTATTTACAGGGGATCCCCGGGAGTGTGTCAGTATTTACAGGGTGTCCCCGGGAGTGTGTCAGTATTTACAGGGGGTTCCCGGGAGTGTGTCAGTATTTACAGGGGGTCCCCGGGAGTGTGTCAGTATTTACAGGGGGTCCCCGGGAGTGTGTCAGTATTTACAGGGAGTCCCCGGGAGTGTGTCAGTATTTACAGAGGGTCCCCGGGTGTGTGTCAGTATTTACAGGGATCCCCGGGAGTGTGTCAATATTTACAGGGAGTTCCGGGAGTGTGTCAGTATTTACAGGGGGTCTCCGGGAGTGTGTCAATATTTACAGGGAGTCCCCGGGAGTGTGTCAGTATCTACAGGGAGTCCCCGGGAGTGTGTCAGTATCTACAGGGAGTCCCCGGGAGTGTTTCAGTATTTACAGGGGGTTCCCGGGAGTGTGTCAGTATTTACAGGAAGTCCCCGGGAGCGTGTCAGTATTTACAGGGAGTCCCCGGGAGTGTGTCAGTATTTACAGGGGGTCCCCGATAGTGTGTCAGTATCTACAGGGAGTCCCCGGGAGTGTGTCAGTATTTACAGGGGGTCCCCGGGAGTGTGTCAGTATTTACAGGGAGTCCCCGGGAGTGTGTCAGTATTTACAGGGAGTCCCCGGGAGTGTGTCAGTATTTACAGGGGGTCCCCGGGAGTGTGTCAGTATTTACAAGGAGTCCCCGGGAGTGTGTCAGTATTTACAGGGGGTCCCTGGGGAGTGTGTTAGTATTTACAGGGGGTCCCCCGGAGTGTGTCAGTATTTACAGGGAGTCCCCGGGAGTGTGTCAGTATTTACAGGGGGTCCCCGGCAGTGTGTCAGTATTTACAGGGGGTCCCCGGCAGTGTGTCAGGATTTACAGGGGGTCCCTGGAGAGGGTGTACAGTATTTACAGGGGGTCCCCGGGAGTGTGTCAGTATTTAAGGGGATCCCCGGGACTTTGTCAGAATTTACAGGCGGTCCCCGGGAGTGTGTCAGTATTTAAGGGGATCCCCGGGACTTTGTCAGAATTTACAGGCGGTCCCCGGGAGTGTGTCAGTATTTACAGGGAGTCCCTGGGAGTGTGTCAGTATTTATAGGGAGTCCCTGGGAGTGTGTCAGTATTTACAGGGGTTCCCTGGGAGTGTGTCAGTATTTACAGGGAGTCCCCGGGAGTGTTTCAGTATTTACAGGGTGTCACTGGGAGTATGACAGTTTTTACAGGGTGTCCCCGGGAGTGTGTCAGTATTTACAGGGTATCCCTGGGAGTGTGTCAGGATTTACAGGGGGTCCTCGGGAGAGTGTCAGTATTTACAGAGAGTACCCGGGAGTGTGTCAGTATCTACAGGGAGTCCCCGGGAGTGTGTCAGTATTTACAGGGGATCCCCGGGGAGTGTATCTGTATTTACAGGCTGTCCCCGGGAGTGTGTCAGTATTTATAGGGGATCACTGGGGAGTGTATCTGTATTTACAGGGAGTCCCCGGAAGTGTGTCAGTATTTATAGGGGGTCCCCAGGAGTGTGTCAGTATTTACAGGGGGTCCCTGGAGAGGGTATCAGTATTTACATGGTGTCACCGGGACTATGACAGTATTTACAGGATGTCCCCGGGAGTGTGTCAGTATTTACAGGGGTCCCCGGGAGTGTGTCAGTATTTACAGGGGGTCCCTGGGAGTGTGTCAGTATTTACAGGGAGTCCCCGGGAGTGTGTCAGTATTTACATGGTGTCACCGGGACTATGACAGTATTTACAGGATGTCCCCGGGAGTGTGTCAGTATTTACAGGGGTCCCCGGGAGTGTGTCAGTATTTACAGGGAGTCCCCGGGAGTGTGTCAGTATTTACAGGGGGTCCACGGGTGTGTGTCGGTATTTACAGGGGGTCCCCGGGAGTGTGTCAGTATTTACAGGGGTTCCCCGGGAGTGTGTCAGTATTTACAGGGTATCACTGGGAGTATGACAGTATTTACAGGATGTCCCCGGGAGTGTGTCAGTATTTACAGGGAGTCCCCGGGAGTGTGTCAGTATTTACAGGGGGTCCACGGGTGTGTGTCGGTATTTACAGGGGGTCCCCGGGAGTGTGTCAGTATTTACAGGGGTTCCCCGGGAGAGTGTCAGTATTTACAGGGAGTCCCCGGGAGTGTGTCAGTATTTACAGGGTGTCTCTGGGAGTGTGTCAGTAATTACAGAGAGTTTGCGGGAGTGTGTAAGTATATACAGGGAGTCCCCGGGAGTGTGTCATTATTTACAGGGGTTTCCTGGGAGTGTGTCAGTATTTACAGGCGGTCCCCGGGAGTGTGTCAGTATTTACAGGGAGTCCCCGGGAGTGTGTCAGTATTTACAGTGGGTCCCCGGGACTGTGTCAGAATTTAAAGGCGGTCCCCGGGAGTGTGTCAGTATTTACAGGTGGTTCCCGGGAGTGTGTCAGTATTTACAGGGTATCACTGGGAGTATGACAGTATTTACAGGATGTCCCCGGGAGTGTGTCAGTATTTACAGGGAGTCCCCGGGAGTGTGTCAGTATTTACAGGGGGTCCACGGGTGTGTGTCGGTATTTACAGGGAGTCCCCGGGAGTATGACAGTATTTACAGGATGTCCCCAGGAGTGTGTCAGTATTTACAGGGGGTCCACGGGTGTGTGTCGGTATTTACAGGGGGTCCCCGGGAGTGTGTCAGTATTTACAGGGGTTCCCCGGGAGAGTGTCAGTATTTACAGTGGATCCCCGGGAGTGTGTCAGTATTTACAGGGGGTCCCCGGGAGTGTGTCAGTATTTACAGGGGGACCCCGGGACTGTGTCAGAATTTAAAGGCGGTCCCCCGGAGTGTGTCAGTATTTACAAAGAGTACCCGGGAGTGTGTAAGTATATACAGGTAGTCCCTGGGAGTGTTTCAGTATTTACAGGGTGTCACTGGGAGTATGACAGTATTTACAGGCGGTCCCCGGGAGTGTGTCAGTATTTACAGGGAGTCCCCGGGAGTGTATGAGTATTTACAGGGAGTCACTGGGAGTGTGTCAGTATTTACAGGGTGTCCCCGGGAGTGTGTCAGTATTTACAGGGGGTCCCCGGGAGTGTGTCAGTATTTACAGGAAGTCCCCGGGAGTGTGTCAGTATTTACAGGGTGTCTCTGGGAGTGTGTCAGTAATTACAGAGAGTACCCGGGCGTGTGAAAGTATATACAGGGAGTCCCTGGGAGTGTGTCAGTATTTACAGGCTTTCCCCGGGAGTGTGTCAGTATTTACAAGGTGTCACCGGGACTGTGACAGTATTTACAGGGTGTCCCTGGGAGTGTGCCAGTATTTACAGGGGTTTCCTTGGAGTGTGTCAGTATTTACAGGTGGTCCCCGGGAGTGTGTCAGTATTTACAAGGGGTCCCCTGGAGTGTGTCAGTATTTACAGGGGGTCCCCGGGGGTGTGTCAGTATTTACAGGGAGTCCCCGGGAGTGTGTCAGTATTTACAGGGGGTCCCCGGGAGTGTGTCAGTATTTACAGGGCGTCCCCGGGAGTGTGTCAGTATTTACAGGCGGTCCCCGGGAGTGTGACAGTATTTACAGTGAGTCCCCGGGAGTGTGTCAGTATTTACAGGGAGTCCCCGGGAGTGGGTCAGTATTTACAGGGAGTCCCCGGGAGTGTGTCAGTATTTACATGGAGTCCCCGGGAGTGAGTCAGTATTTACAGGGAGTCCCCGGGAGTGTGTCAGTATTTACAGGGTGTCCCCGGGAGTGTGTCAGTATTTACAGGGGGTCCCCGGGAGTGTGTCAGTATTTACAGGGTGTCCCGGGGAGTGTATCTGTATTTACAGGGCGTCCCCGGGAGTGTGTCAGTATTTACAGGCGGTCCCCGGGAGTGTGTCAGTATTTACAGGGTGTCCCGGGGAGTGTATCTGTATTTACAGGGCGTCCCCGGGAGTGTGTCAGTATTTACAGGGGGTCCCCGGGAATGTGGCAGTATTTACAGTGAGTCCCCGGGAGTGTGTCAGTATTTACAGGGAGTCCCCGGGAGTGTGTCAGTATTTACAGGGGGTCCCCGGGAGTGTGTCAGTATTTACAGGGGGTCCCCGGGAATGTGTCAGTATTTACAGTGAGTCCCCGGGAGTGTGTCAGTATTTACAGGGAGTCCCCGGGAGTGGGTCAGTATTTACAGGGAGTCCCCGGGAGTGTGTCAGTACTTACATGGAGTCCCCGGGAGTGTGTCAGTATTTACAGGGAGTCCCCGGGAGTGTGTCAGTATTTACAGGGTGTCCCCGGGAGTGTGTCAGTATTTACAGGGGGTTCCCGGGAGTGTGTCAGTATTTACAGGGTGTCCCGGGGAGTGTATCTGTATTTACAGGGCGTCCCCGGGAGTGTGTCAGTATCTACAGGGGGTCCCCGGGAGTGTGTCAGTATTTACAGGGGGTCCCTGGAGAGGGTGTACAGTATTTACAGGGTGTCACCGGGACTATGACAGTATTTACAGGTGTCCCCGGGAGTGTGTCAGTATTTAAGGGGATCCCCGGGACTTTGTCAGAATTTACAGGCGGTCCCCGGGAGTGTGTCAGTATTTACAGGGAGTCCCTGGGAGTGTGTCAGTATTTACAGGGGTTCCCTGGGAGTGTGTCAGTATTTACAGGGGGTCCCCGGGAGTGTGTCAGTATTTACAGGCGGTCCCCGGGAGTGTGACAGTATTTACAGTGAGTCCCCGGGAGTGTGTCAGTATTTACAGGGAGTCCCCGGGAGTGGGTCAGTATTTACAGGGAGTCCCCGGGAGTGTGTCAGTATTTACATGGAGTCCCCGGGAGTGTGTCAGTATTTACAGGGAGTCCCCGGGAGTGTGTCAGTATTTACAGGGTGTCCCCGGGAGTGTGTCAGTATTTACAGGGGGTCCCCGGGAGTGTGTCAGTATTTACAGGGTGTCCCTGGGAGTGTGTCAGTATTTACAGGGGTTCCCTGGGAGTGTGTCAGTATTTACAGGGGGTCCCCGGGAGTGTGTCAGTATTTACAGGGAGTCCCCGGGAGTGTGTCAGTATTTACAGGGTGTCACTGGGAGTATGACAGTTTTTACAGGGTGTCCCCGGGAGTGTGTCAGTATTTACAGGGTGTCCCTGGGAGTGTGTCAGTATTTACAGGGGGTCCTCGGGAGAGTGTCAGTATTTACAGAGAGTACCCAGGAGTGTGTAAGTATATACAGGGAGTCCCTGGGAGTGTGTCAGTATTCACAGGGGTTCCCTGGGAGTGTGTCAGTATTTACAGGGGATCCCCGGGGAGTGTATCTGTATTTACAGGCTGTCCCCGGGAGTGTGTCAGTATTTACAGGGGATCCCTGGGGAGTGTATCTGTATTTACAGGGAGTCCCCGGAAGTGTGTCAGTATTTATGGGGGGTCCCCGGGAGTGTGTCAGTATTTACAGGGGGTCCCTGGAGAGGGTGTCAGTATTTACATGGTGTCACCGGGACTATGACAGTATTTACAGGATGTCCCCGGGAGTGTGTCAGTATTTACAGGGGTCCCCGGGAGTGTATCAGTATTTACAGGGAGTCCCCGGGAGTGTGTCAGTATTTACAGGGAGTCCCCGGGAGTGTGTCAGTATTTACAGGGGGTCCCCGGGAGTGTGTCAGTATTTACAGGGGGTCCCTGGAGAGGGTGTACAGTATTTACAGGGTGTCACCGGGACTATGACAGTATTTACAGGTGTCCCTGGGAGTGTGTCAGTATTTAAGGGGATCCCCGGGACTTTGTCAGAATTTACAGGCGGTCCCCGGGAGTGTGTCAGTATTTACAGGGGTCCCCGGGAGTGTGTCAGTATTTACAGGGAGTCCCCGGGAGTGTGTCAGTATTTACAGGGAGTCCCCGGGAGTGTGTCAGTATTTACAGGGAGTCACTTGGAGTGTGTCAGTATTTACAGGGTGTCACTGGGAGTATGACAGTATTTACAGGATGTCCCCGGGAGTGTGTCAGTATTTACAGGGAGTCCCCGGGAGTGTGTCAGTATTTACAGGGTGGCTCTGGGAGTGTGTCAGTAATTACAGAGAGTACCCGGGAGTGTGAAAGTATATACAGGGAGTCAATCGGAGTGTGTCAGTATTTACAGGCTTTCCCCGGGAGTGTGTCAGTATTTACAGGGTGTCACCGGGACTGTGACAGTATTTACAGGGTGTCCCTGGGAGTGTGCCAGTATTTACAGGGGTTTCCTTGGAGTGTGTCAGTATTTACAGGCGGTCCCCGGGAGTGTGTCAGTATTTACAAGGGGTCCCCTGGAGTGTGTCAGTATTTACAGGGGGTCCCCGGGGGTGTGTCAGTATTTACAGGGAGTCCCCGGGAGTGTGTCAGTATTTACAGGGAGTCCCCGGGAGTGTGTCAGTATTTACAGGGTGTCCCCGGGAGTGTGTCAGTATTTACAGGGTGTCCCCGGGAGTGTGTCAGTATTTACAGGGTGTCCCGGGGAGTGTATCTGTATTTACAGGGCGTCCCCGGGAGTGTGTCAGTTTTTACAGGGTGTCATAAATCGCAAGTAACAACTCAGGAAGTACTACTGGGCGGCCAGCTAGGGGGCGCCGTCCAGGGAGTATAAATACTCAGGCATGGGCCCACCTTGGGCAGAGACAATCTGGAAACAGGAAGCTAGTGACTGCTAACTAGACCTCCATGTTTTGTTACAAGTTGATTAAAGCCTTGCTTTATGTTCAAGTGCGTAGTGAGTCTTTATTACGTCACAGGGGGTCCCCGGGAGTGTGTCACTATTTACAGGGGGTCCCTGGAGAGGGTGTACAGTATTTACAGGGTGTCACCGGGACTATGACAGTATTTACAGGTGTCCCTGGGAGTGTGTCAGTATTTAAGGGGATCCCCGGGACTTTGTCAGAATTTACAGGCGGTCCCCGGGAGTGTGTCAGTATTTACAGGGAGTCCCCGGGAGTGTGTCAGTATTTATAGGGAGTCCCTGGGAGTGTGTCAGTATTTACAGGGGTTCCCTGGGAGAGTGTCAGTATTTACAGAGAGTACCCGGGAGTGTGTAAGTATCTACAGGGAGTCCCTGGGAGTGTGTCAGTATTTACAGGGGGTCCTCGGGAGAGTGTCAGTATTTACAGAGAGTACCCGGGAGTGTGTAAGTATCTACAGGGAGTCCCTGGGAGTGTGTCAGTATTTACAGGGGATCCCTGGGGAGTGTATCTGTATTTACAGGCTGTCCCCGGGAGTGTGTCAGTATTTACAGGGGATCCCTGGGGAGTGTATCTGTATTTACAGGGCGTCCCCGGAAGTGTGTCAGTATTTATAGGGGGTCCCCGGGAGTGTGTCAGTATTTACAGGGGGTCCCTGGAGAGGGTGTCAGTATTTACATGGTGTCACCGGGACTATGACAGTATTTACAGGATGTCCCCGGGAGTGTGTCAGTATTTACAGGGGTCCCCGGGAGTGTATCAGTATTTACAGGGAGTCCCCGGGAGTGTGTCAGTATTTACAGGGGGTCCCTGGGAGTGTGTCAGTATTTACAGGGGGTCCCCGTGAATGTGTCAGTATTTACAGGGGAACCCGGGATATGTCAGTATTTGCAGTGGATCCCCGGGAGTGTGTCAGTATTTACAGGGGGTCCCCGGGAGTGTATCAGTATTTACAGGGGGTGCCCGGGAGTGTGTCAGTATTTACAGGGGGTCCCTGGGAGTGTGTCAGTATTTACAGGGGGTCCCCGGGAGTGTGTCAGTATTTACAGGGGGTCCCTGGAGAGTGTGTCAGTATTTACAGGGGGTCACCGGGAGTGTGTCAGTATTTACAGGGGGTCCCTGGAGAGTGTGTCAGTATTTACAGGGGGTCACCGGGAGTGTGTCAGTAATTACAGGGGGTCCCCGGGACTGTGTCAGTATTTACAGGGGGTCCCTGGGAGTGTGTCCTTATTTACAGGGGGTGCCCGGGAGTGTGTCAGTATTTACAGGGGGTCCCCGGGAGTGTGTCATTATTTACATGGGCACCCCGGGAGTGTGTCAGTATTTACAGGGGGTCCCCGGGAGTGTATCAGTATTTACAGGGTGTCCCCGGGAGTGTGTCAGTATTTACAGGGTGTCCCGGGGAGTGTATCTGTATTTACAGGGCATCCCCGGGAGTGTGTCAGTTTTTACAGGGTGTCATAAATCGCAAGTAACAACTCAGGAAGTACTACTGGGCGGCCAGCTAGGGGGCGCCGTCCAGGGAGTATAAATACTCAGGCATGGGCCCACCTTGGGCAGAGACAATCTGGAAACAGGAAGCTAGTGACTGCTAACTAGACCTCCATGTTTTGTTACAAGTTGATTAAAGCCTTGCTTTATGTTCAAGTGCGTAGTGAGTCTTTATTACGTCACAGGGGGTCCCCGGGAGTGTGTCAGTATTTACAGGGGGTCCCTGGAGAGGGTGTACAGTATTTACAGGGTGTCACCGGGACTATGACAGTATTTACAGGTGTCCCTGGGAGTGTGTCAGTATTTAAGGGGATCCCCGGGACTTTGTCAGAATTTACAGGCGGTCCCCGGGAGTGTGTCAGTATTTACAGGGAGTCCCCGGGAGTGTGTCAGTATTTATAGGGAGTCCCTGGGAGTGTGTCAGTATTTACAGGGGTTCCCTGGGAGAGTGTCAGTATTTACAGAGAGTACCCGGGAGTGTGTAAGTATCTACAGGGAGTCCCTGGGAGTGTGTCAGTATTTACAGGGGGTCCTCGGGAGAGTGTCAGTATTTACAGAGAGTACCCGGGAGTGTGTAAGTATCTACAGGGAGTCCCTGGGAGTGTGTCAGTATTTACAGGGGATCCCTGGGGAGTGTATCTGTATTTACAGGCTGTCCCCGGGAGTGTGTCAGTATTTACAGGGGATCCCTGGGGAGTGTATCTGTATTTACAGGGCGTCCCCGGAAGTGTGTCAGTATTTATAGGGGGTCCCCGGGAGTGTGTCAGTATTTACAGGGGGTCCCTGGAGAGGGTGTCAGTATTTACATGGTGTCACCGGGACTATGACAGTATTTACAGGATGTCCCCGGGAGTGTGTCAGTATTTACAGGGGTCCCCGGGAGTGTATCAGTATTTACAGGGAGTCCCCGGGAGTGTGTCAGTATTTACAGGGGGTCCCTGGGAGTGTGTCAGTATTTACAGGGGGTCCCCGTGAATGTGTCAGTATTTACAGGGGAACCCGGGATATGTCAGTATTTGCAGTGGATCCCCGGGAGTGTGTCAGTATTTACAGGGGGTCCCCGGGAGTGTATCAGTATTTACAGGGGGTGCCCGGGAGTGTGTCAGTATTTACAGGGGGTCCCTGGGAGTGTGTCAGTATTTACAGGGGGTCCCCGGGAGTGTGTCAGTATTTACAGGGGGTCCCTGGAGAGTGTGTCAGTATTTACAGGGGGTCACCGGGAGTGTGTCAGTATTTACAGGGGGTCCCTGGAGAGTGTGTCAGTATTTACAGGGGGTCACCGGAGTGTGTCAGTAATTACAGGGGGTCCCCGGGACTGTGTCAGTATTTACAGGGGGTCCCTGGGAGTGTGTCCTTATTTACAGGGGGTGCCCGGGAGTGTGTCAGTATTTACAGGGGGTCCCCGGGAGTGTGTCATTATTTACATGGGCACCCCGGGAGTGTGTCAGTATTTACAGGGGGTCCCCGGGAGTGTATCAGTATTTACAGGGGGTCCCCGGGAGTGTGTCAGTATTTACAGGGGGTCCCCGGGACTGTGTCAGAATTTAAAGGCGGTCCCCGGGAGTGTGTCAGTATTTACAGGGGAACCCGGGATATGTCAGTATTTACAGTGGATCCCCGGGAGTGTGTCAGTATTTACAGGGGGTCCCCGGGAGTGTGTCAGTATTTACAGGGGGTCCCCGGGACTGTGTCAGAATTTAAAGGCGGTCCCAGGGAGTGTGTCAGTATTTTCAGGAGGGTCCCCGGGAGTGTGTCAGTATTTACAGGGGGTTCCCCGGGACTGTGTCAGAATTTAAAGGCGGTCCCCGGGAGTGTGTCAGTATTTTCAGGAGGGTCCCCGGGAGTGTGACAGTATTTACAAAGAGTACCCGGGAGTGTGTAAGTATATACAGGTAGTCCCTGGGAGTGTTTCAGTATTTACAGAGGTTCCCTGGGAGTGTGTCAGTATTTACAGGCGGTCCCCGGGAGTGTGTCAGTATTTAAAGGGGGTCCCCGGGAGTGTGTCATTATTTACAGGGGGTCCCCGGGAGTGTGTCAGTATTTACAGGGGGTCCCCGGGAGTGTGTCAGTATTTACAGGGTGTCACTGGGAGCATGACAGTATTTACAGGATGTCCCCGGGAGTGTGTCAGTATTTACAGGTGGTCCCCGGGAGTGTGTCAGTATTTACAGGGTGTCACTGGGAGTATGACAGTATTTACAGGATGTCCCCGGGACTGTGTCAGTATTTACAGGGAGTCCCCGGGAGTGTGTCAGTATTTACAGAGGGTCCACGGGTGTGTGTCGGTATTTACAGGGGGTCCCCGGGAGTGTGTCAGTATTTACAGGGGTTCCCCGGGAGAGTGTCAGTATTTACAGGGAGTCCCCGGGAGTGTGTCAGTAATTACAGGGAGTCCCCGGGAGTATGTCAGTATTTACAGGGGTTTCCTGGGAGTGTGTCAGTATTTACAGGCGGTCCCCGGGAGTGTGTCAGTATTTACAGGGAGTCCCCGGGAGTGTGTCAGTATTTACAGGGGGTCCCCGGGACTGTGTCAGAATTTAAAGGCGGTCCCCGGGAGTGTGTCAGTATTTACAGGGAGTCCCCGGGAGTGTGTCAGTATTTTCAGGGGGTCCCCGGGACTGTGTCAGAATTTAAAGGCGGTCCCCGGGAGTGTGTCAGTATTTTCAGGGGGTCCCCGGGAGTGTGACAGTATTTACAAAGAGTACCCGGGAGTGTGGAAGTATATACAGGTAGTCCCTGGGAGTGTTTCAGTATTTACAGAGGTTCCCTGGGAGTGTGTCAGTATTTACAGGCGGTCCCCGAGAGTGTGTCAGTATTGACAGGGTGTCACTGGGAGTATGACAGTATTTACAGGATGTCCCCGGGAGTTTGTCAGTATTTACAGGGAGTCCCCGGGAGTGTGTCACTATTTACAGGGTGTCACTGGGAGTATGACAGTATTTACAGGATGTCCCCGGGAGTGTGTCAGTATTTACAGGGAGTCCCCGGGAGTGTGTCAGTATTTACAGGTGGTCCATGGGAGTGTGTCGGTATTTACAGGGGGTCCCCGGGAGTGTGTCAGTATTTAGAGGGAGTCCCCAGGAGTGTGTCAGTATTTACAGGGTGTCTCTGGGAGTGTGTCAGTAATTACAGAGAGTTCCCGGGAGTGTGTAAGCATATACAGGGAGTCCCCGGGAGTGTGTCAGTATTTACAGGCGGTCCCCGGGTGTGTGTCAGTATTTACAGGCGGTCCCCGGGAGTGTGTCAGTATTTACAGGGAGTCTCCGGGAGTGTGTCAGTATTTACAGGGAGTCCCCGGGAGTGTGTCAGTATTTACAGGGGGTCCCCGGGAGTGTGTCAGTATTTACAGGGAGTCCCCGGGAGTGTGTCAGTATTTACAGCGGGTCCCCGGGAGTGTGTAAGTATTGACAGGGAGTCCCCGGGAGTGTGTCAGTATTTACAGGGGGTCCCCGGGAGTGTGTCAGTAATTACAGAGAGTACCCGGGAGTGTGAAAGTATATACAGGGAGTCCCTCGGAGTGTGTCAGTATTTACAGGCTTTCCCCGGGAGTGTGTCAGTATTTACAGGGTGTCACCGGGACTGTGACAGTATTTACAGGGTGTCCCTGGGAGTGTGCCAGTATTTACAGGGGTTTCCTTGGAGTGTGTCAGTATTTACAGGCGGTCCCCGGGAGTGTGTCAGTATTTACAAGGGGTCCCCGGGAGTGTGTCAGTATTTACAGGGGGTCCCCGGGGGTGTGTCAGTATTTACAGGGAGTCCCCGGGAGTGTGTCAGTATTTACAGGGGGTCCCCGGGAGTGTGTCAGTATTTACAGGGCGTCCCCGGGAGTGTGTCAGTATTTACAGGCGGTCCCCGGGAGTGTGACAGTATTTACAGTGAGTCCCCGGGAGTGTGTCAGTATTTACAGGGAGTCCCCGGGAGTGGGTCAGTATTTACAGGGAGTCCCCGGGAGTGTGTCAGTATTTACATGGAGTCCCCGGGAGTGTGTCAGTATTTACAGGGAGTCCCCGGGAGTGTGTCAGTATTTACAGGGTGTCCCCGGGAGTGTGTCAGTATTTACAGGGGGTCCCCGGGAGTGTGTCAGTATTTACAGGGTGTCCCGGGGAGTGTATCTGTATTTACAGGGCGTCCCCGGGAGTGTGTCAGTATTTACAGGGGGTCCCCGGGAGTGTGTCAGTATTTACAGGGGGTCCCTGGAGAGGGTGTACAGTATTTACAGGGTGTCACCGGGACTATGACAGTATTTACAGGTGTCCCTGGGAGTGTGTCAGTATTTAAGGGGATCCCCGGGACTTTGTCAGAATTTACAGGCGGTCCCCGGGAGTGTGTCAGTATTTATAGGGAGTCCCTGGGAGTGTGTCAGTATTTACAGGGGTTCCCTGGGAGTTTGTCAGTATTTACAGGGGGTCCCCGGGAGTGTGTCAGTATTTACAGGGAGTCCCCGGGAGTGTGTCAGTATTTACAGGGTGTCACTGGGAGTATGACAGTTTTTACAGGGTGTCCCCGGGAGTGTGTCAGTATTACAGGGTGTCCCTGGGAGTGTGTCAGTATTTACAGGGGGTCCTCGGGAGAGTGTCAGTATTTACAGAGAGTACCCGGGAGTGTGTAAGTATCTACAGGGAGTCCCTGGGAGTGTGTCAGTATTCACAGGGGTTCCCCGGGAGTGTGTCAGTATTTATAGGGAGTCCCTGGGAGTGTGTCAGTATTTACAGGGGTTCCCTGGGAGTTTGTCAGTATTTACAGGGGGTCCCCGGGAGTGTGTCAGTATTTACAGGGGGTCCCTGGAGAGTGTGTCAGTATTTACATGGTGTCACCGGGACTATGACAGTTTTTACAGGATGTCCCCGGGAGTGTGTCAGTATTTACAGGGGGTCCCCGGGAGTGTGTCAGTATTTACAGGGGGTCCCTGGAGAGGGTGTCAGTATTTACATGGTGTCACCAGGACTATGACAGTATTTCCAGGGAGTCCCCGGGAGTGTGTCAGTATTTACAATGAGTCCCCGGGAGTGTGTCAGTATTTACAGGGGGTCACCGGGAGTGTGTCAGTAATTACAGGGGGTGCCCGGGAGTGTGTCAGTATTTACAGGGGGTCCCCGGGAGTGTGTCAGTGTTTACAGGGGGTCCCTGGGAGTGTGTCAGTATTTACAGGGGATCCCCGTGAATGTGTCAGTATTTACAGGGGTTCCCCGGGAGTGTGTCAGTATTTACAGTGGTTCCCCGGGAGTGTGTCAGTATTTACAGGGGATCCCCGGGAGTGTGTCAGTATTTACAGGGGTTCCCCGGGAGTGTGTCAGTATTTACAGGGGGTCCCTGGAGAGGGTGTCAGTATTTACATGGTGTCACCGGGACTATGACAGTATTTACAGGATGTCCCCGGGAGTGTGTCAGTATTTACAGGGGTCCGCGGGATTGTGTCAGTATTTACAGGGAGTCCCCGGGAGTGTGTCAGTATTTACAATGAGTCCCCGGGAGTGTGTCAGTAATTACAGGGGGTCCCCGGGAGTGTGTCAGTATTTACAGGGGGTCACCGGGAGTGTGTCAGTAATTACAGGGGGTCCCCGGGAGTGTGTCAGTATTTACAGGGGGTCCCTGGGAGTGTGTCAGTATTTACAGTGGATCCCCGGGAGTGTGTCAGTATTTACAGGGGGTCCCCGGGAGTGTGTCAGTATTTACAGGGAGTCCCCGGGAGAGTGTCAGTATTTACATGGGCACCCCGGGAGTGTGTCAGTATTTACAGGGGGTCCCCGGGAGTGTGTCAGTATTTACAGGGGGTCCCCGGGTGTGTGTCAGTATTTACAGAGGGTCCCCGGGAGTGTGTCAGTATTTACAGGGGGACCCGGGAGTGTGTCAGTATATACAGGTAGTCCCTGGGAGTGTTTCAGTATTTACAGAGGTTCCCTGGGAGTGTGTCAGTATTTACAGGCGGTCCCCGGGAGTGTGTTAGTATTTAAAGGGTGTCACTGGGAGCATGACAGTATTTACAGGATGTCCCCGGGAGTGTGTCAGTATTTACAGGGTGTCACTGGGAGCATGACAGTATTTACAGGATGTCCCCGGGAGTGTGTCAGTATTTACAGGTGGTCCCCGGGAGTGTGTCAGTATTTACAGGGTGTCACGGGGAGTATGACAGTATTTACAGGATGTCCCCGGGAGTGTGTCAGTATTTACAGGGAGTCCCCGGGAGTGTGTCAGTATTTACAGGGGGTCCACGGGTGTGTGTCGGTATTTACAGGGGGTCCCCGGGAGTGTGTCAGTATTTACAGGGGGTCCCCGGGAGTGTGTCAGTATTTACAGGGGTTCCCCGGGAGAGTGTCAGTATTTACAGGGAGTCCCCGGGAGTGTGTCACTATTTACAGGGTGTCTCTGGGAGTGTGTCAGTAATTACAGAGAGTTCCCGGGAGTGTGTAAGTATATACAGGGAGTCCCCGGGAGTGTGTCAGTATTTACAGGGGTTTCCTGGGAGTGTATCAGTATTTACAGGCGGTCCCCGGGAGTGTGTCAGTATTTACAGGGAGTCCCCGGGAGTGTGTCAGTATTTACAGGGGGTCCCCGGGACTGTGTCAGAATTTAAAGGCGGTCCCCGGGAGTGTGTCAGTATTTACAGGCGGTCCCCGGGAGTGTGTCAGTATTGACAGGGTTTCACTGGGAGTATGACAGTATTTACAGGATGTCCCCGGGAGTGTGTCAGTATTTACAGGGAGTCCCCGGGAGTGTGTCAGTATTTACAGGGTGTCACTGGGAGTATGACAGTATTTACAGGATGTCCCCGGGAGTGTGTCAGTATTTACAGGGAGTCCCCGGGAGTGTGTCAGTATTTACAGGTGGTCCACGGGAGTGTGTCGGTATTTACAGGGGGTCCCCGGGAGTGTGTCAGTATTTAGAGGGAGTCCCCGGGAGTGTGTCAGTATTTACAGGGTGTCTCTGGGAGTGTGTCAGTAATTACAGAGAGTTCCCGGGAGTGTGTAAGTATATACAGGGAGTCCCCGGGAGTGTGTCAGTATTTACAGGCGGTCCCCGGGTGTGTGTCAGTATTTACAGGCGGTCCCCGGGAGTGTGTCAGTATTTACAGGGAGTCTCCGGGAGTGTGTCAGTATTTGCAGGGAGTCCCCGGGAGTGTGTCAGTATTTACAGGGGGTCCCCGGGAGTGTGTCAGTATTTACAGGGAGTCCCCGGGAGTGTGTCAGTATTTACAGCGGGTCCCCGGGAGTGTGTAAGTATTTACAGGGTGTCCCCGGGAGTGTGTCAGTATTTACAGGGTGTCCCTGGGAGTGTGTCAGTATTTACAGGGGGTCCTCGGGAGAGTGTCAGTATTTACAGAGAGTACCCGGGAGTGTGTAAGTATCTACAGGGAGTCCCTGGGAGTGTGTCAGTATTCACAGGGGTTCCCCGGGAGTGTGTCAGTATTTATAGGGAGTCCCTGGGAGTGTGTCAGTATTTACAGGGGTTCCCTGGGAGTTTGTCAGTATTTACAGGGGGTCCCCGGGAGTGTGTCAGTATTTACAGGGGGTCCCTGGAGAGGGTGTCAGTATTTACATGGTGTCACCGGGACTATGACAGTTTTTACAGGATGTCCCCGGGAGTGTGTCAGTATTTACAGGGGGTCCCCGGGAGTGTGTCAGTCTTTACAGGGGATCCCTGGAGAGGGTGTCAGTATTTACATGGTGTCACCGGGACTATGACAGTATTTACAGGGATGCCCCGGGAGTGTGTCAGTATTTACAATGAGTCCCCGGGAGTGTGTCAGTATTTACAGGGGGTCACCGGGAGTGTGTCAGTAATTACAGGGGGTGCCCGGGAGTGTGTCAGTATTTACAGGGGGTCCCTGGGAGTGTGTCAGTATTTACAGGGGATCCCCGTGAATGTGTCAGTATTTACAGGGGTTCCCCGGGAGTGTGTCAGTATTTACAGGGGTTCCCCGGGAGTGTGTCAGTATTTACAGGGGATCCCCGGGAGTGTGTCAGTATTTACAGGGTTTCCCCGGGAGTGTGTCAGTATTTACAGGGGGTCCCTGGAGAGGGTGTCAGTATTTACATGGTGTCACCGGGACTATGACAGTATTTACAGGATGTCCCCGGGAGTGTGTCAGTATTTACAGGGGGAAACCGGGATATGTCAGTATTTACAGTGGATCCCCGGGAGTGTGTCAGTATTTACAGGGGGTCCCCGGGAGTGTGTCAGTATTTACAGGGAGTCCCCGGGAGAGTGTCAGTATTTACATGGGCACCCCGGGAGTGTGTCAGTATTTACAGGGGGTCCCCGGGAGTGTGTCAGTATTTACAGGGGGTCCCCGGGTGTGTGTCAGTATTTACAGAGGGTCCCCGGGAGTGTGTCAGTATTTACAGGGGGACCCGGGAGTGTGTCAGTATTTACAGGGGGTCCCCGGGACTGTGTCAGAATTTAAAGGCGGTCCCCGGGAGTGTGTCAGTATTTTCAGGAGGGTCCCCGGGAGTGTGACAGTATTTACAAAGAGTACCCGGGAGTGTGTAAGTATATACAGGTAGTCCCTGGGAGTGTTTCAGTATTTACAGAGGTTCCCTGGGAGTGTGTCAGTATTTACAGGGGGTCCCCGGGAGTGTGTTAGTATTTACAGGGTGTCACTGGGAGCATGACAGTATTTACAGGATGTCCCCGGGAGTGTGTCAGTATTTACAGGGTGTCACTGGGAGCATGACAGTATTTACAGGATGTCCCCGGGAGTGTGTCAGTATTTACAGGTGGTCCCCGGGAGTGTGTCAGTATTTACAGGGTGTCACGGGGAGTATGACAGTATTTACAGGATGTCCCCGGGAGTGTGTCAGTATTTACAGGGAGTCCCCGGGAGTGTGTCAGTATTTACAGGGGGTCCACGGGTGTGTGTCGGTATTTACAGGGGGTCCCCGGGAGTGTGTCAGTATTTACAGGGGTTCCCCGGGAGAGTGTCAGTATTTACAGGGAGTCCCCGGGAGTGTGTCACTATTTACAGGGTGTCTCTGGGAGTGTGTCAGTAATTACAGAGAGTTCCCGGGAGTGTGTAAGTATATACAGGGAGTCCCCGGGAGTGTGTCAGTATTTACAGGGGTTTCCTGGGAGTGTATCAGTATTTACAGGCGGTCCCCGGGAGTGTGTCAGTATTTACAGGGAGTCCCCGGGAGTGTGTCAGTATTTACAGGGGGTCCCCGGGACTGTGTCAGAATTTAAAGGCGGTCCCCGGGAGTGTGTCAGTATTTACAGGCGGTCCCCGGGAGTGTGTCAGTATTGACAGGGTGTCACTGGGAGTGTGACAGTATTTACAGGATGTCCCCGGGAGTGTGTCAGTATTTACAGGGAGTCCCCGGGAGTGTGTCAGTATTTACAGGGTGTCACTGGGAGTATGACAGTATTTACAGGATGTCCCCGGGAGTGTGTCAGTATTTACAGGGAGTCCCCGGGAGTGTGTCAGTATTTACAGGTGGTCCACGGGAGTGTGTCAGGTATTTACAGGGGTCCCCGGGAGTGTGTCAGTATTTAGAGGGAGTCCCCGGGAGTGTGTCAGTATTTACAGGGTGTCTCTGGGAGTGTGTCAGTAATTACAGAGAGTTCCCGGGAGTGTGTAAGTATATACAGGGAGTCCCCGGGAGTGTGTCAGTATTTACAGGCGGTCCCCGGGTGTGTGTCAGTATTTACAGGCGGTCCCCGGGAGTGTGTCAGTATTTACAGGGAGTCTCCGGGAGTGTGTCAGTATTTACAGGGAGTCCCCGGGAGTGTGTCAGTATTTCCAGGGGGTCCCCGGGAGTGTGTCAGTATTTACAGGGAGTCCCCGGGAGTGTGTCAGTATTTACAGCGGGTCCCCGGGAGTGTGTAAGTATTTACAGGGAGTCCCCGGGAGTGTGTCAGTATTTACAGGGGGTCCCCGGGAGTGTGTCAGTATTTACAGGGGGTCCCCGGGAGTGTGTCAGTATTTACAGGGGTTCCCCGGGAGAGTGTCAGTATTTACAGGGAGTCCCCGGGAGAGTGTCAGTATTTACAGGGAGTCCCCGGGAGTGTGTCAGTATTTACAGGGAGTCCCCGGGAGTGTGTCAGTATTTACAGGGAGTCTCCGGGAGTGTGTCAGTATTTACAGGGGGTGCCCGGGAGAGTGTCAGTATTTACAGGGAGTCCCCGGGAGAGTGTCAGTATTTACAGGGGGTCCCCGGGAGTGTGTCAGTATTTACAGGGAGTCCCCGGGAGTGTGTCAGTATATACAGGGGGTCCCCGGACGTCCTTCTCCTTATTGTTCTGGGGCTCAGCTCCATCACCCGGGCAGTTTAAGCTGAGCGTGCTTGGGCAGTGCGGTCTGGTGGAGACGCAGCAGGTAAGAGATCTGGTCTGAGCGGGTTACTAAACCATAGCTGGGGCGGGCGGCCTGTTCCCGCGTTCATCCCAGACCGATAGCCCAGTGTAAGTGCAATAAATCTGGGAGGGAGTGCTGGGAACTTTCAGGGAGCGTCTGTAAATGAAGGAGAAATGATGACAGGTCAGGGAACGTCTGTAAATGAAGGTGCACTGGTGATGATTCAGGGAGAGTCTGTAAATGAAGGAGAAATGGTGACGGGTCAGGGAGCGTCTGTAAATGAAGGAGGACTGGTGACGGGTCAGGGAGCGTCTGTAAATGAAGGATGAATGGTGACGGGTCAGGGAGCGTCTGTAAATGAAGGAGGAATGGTGACGGGTTAGGGAGCGTCTGCAAATGAAGGAGGCATGGTGACGGGTCAGGGAGCGTCTGTAAATGAAGGAGGAATGGTGACGGGTTAGGGAGCGTCTGTAAATGAAGGAGGAATGGTGACGGGTTAGGGAACGTCTGTAAATGAAGGAGGAATGGTGACGGGTATGGGAACGTCTGTAAATGAAGGTGGAATGGTGACGGGTCAGGGAGCGTCTGTAAATGAAGGAGGAATGGTGACATGTCAGGGAACGTCTAAATGAAGGAGGAATGGTGACGGGTTAGGGAACGTCTGTAAATGAAGGTGGAATGGTGATGGGTCAGGGAGCGTCTGTAAATTAAGGAAGAATGGTGACGGGTCAGGGAGCGTCTGTCAATGAAGGTGGAATGGTGACGGGTCAGGGAGCGTCTGTAAATGAAGGAGGAATGGTGACGGGTCAGGGAGCGTCTGTAAATTAAGGAGGAATGGTGACGGGTCAGGGAACGTCTGTAAATGAAGGAGGAATGGTGACAGGTTAGGGAACGTCTGTAAATGAAGGAGGAATGGTGACGGGTCAGGGAGCGTCTGTAAATTAAGGAGGAATGGTGACGGGTCAGGGAACGTCTGTAAATGAAGGAGGAATGGTGACAGGTTAGGGAACGTCTGTAAATGAAGGTGGAATGGTGACGGGTCAGGGAGCATCTGTAAATTAATCCTGACCTGTAACCATGAAATGCTAACCCGAAACAGTAATGTGATCCCCAACATCAAACTGTAACACCCTAACCCTAGTCCCAACATCCAGCACGAATCCCTAAAGTTTATGCTTCACTGTATAAGTTTTCAAAACCCTCCATGGCTTCCTCGCCTCCCTCCCTATCTGTGTAACCTCCTCCAGCCCCTACAACCCTCCCTATCTCTGTAACCTCCTCCAGCCCCTACAAGCCTCCCTATCTCTGTAACCTCCTCCAGCCCCTACAACCCACCCTATCTCTGTAACCTCCTCCAGCCCCTACAACCCTCCCTATCTCTGTAACCTCCTCCAGCCCCTACAACCCTCCCTATCTCTGTAACCTCCTCCAGCCCCTACAACCCTCCCTATCTCTGTAACCTCCTCCAGCCCCTACAACCCTCCCTATCTCTGTAACCTCCTCCAGCCCCTGCAACACTCCCTATCTCTGTAACCTCCTCCAGCCCCTACAACCCTCCCTATCTCTGTAACCTCCTCCAGCCCCTACAACCCTCCCTATCTCTGTAACCTCCTCCAGCCCCTACAACCCTCCCTATCTCTGTAACCTCCTCCAGCCCCCTACAACCCTCCCTATCTCTGTAACCTCCTCCAGCCCCAACAACCCTCCCTATCTCTGTAACCTCCTCCAGCACTACAACCCTCCCTATCTCTGTAACCTCCCCCAGCCCCTACAACCCTCCCTATCTCTGTAACCTCCTCCAGCCCCTACAACCCTCCCTATCTCTGTAACCTCCTCCAGCCCCTACAACCCTCCCTATCTCTGTAACCTCCTCCAGCCCCTACAACCCTCCCTATCTCTGTAACCTCCTCCAGCCCCTACAACCCTCCCTATCTCTGTAACCACCTCCAGCCCCTACAACCCTCCCTATCTCTGTAACCTCCTCCAGCCCCTACAACCCTCCCTATCTCTGTAACCTCCTCCAGCCCCTACAACCCTCCCTATCTCTGTAACCTCCTCCAGCCCCTACAACCCTCCCTATCTCTGTAACCTCCTCCAGCCCCTACAACCCTCCCTATCTCTGTAACCTCCTCCAGCCCCTACAACCCTCCCTATCTCTGTAACCTCCTCCAGCCCCTACAACCCTCCCTATCTCTGTAACCTCCTCCAGCCCTACAACCCTCCCTATCTCTGTAACCTCCTCCAGCCCCTACAACCCTCCCTATCTCTGTAACCTCCTCTAGCCCCTACAACCCTCCCTATCTCTGTAACCTCCTCCAGCCCCTACAACCCTCCCTATCTCTGTAACCTCCTCCAGCCCCTACAACCCTCCCTATCTCTGTAACCTCCTCCAGCCCCTACAACCCTCCCTATCTCTGTAACCTCCTCCAGCCCCTACAACCCTCCCTATCTCTGTAACCTCCTCCAGCCCCGACAACCCTCCCTATCTCTGTAACCTCCTCCAGCCCCTACAACCCTCCCTATCTCTGTAACCTCCTCCAGCCCCTACAACCCTCCCTATCTCTGTAACCTCCTCCAGCCCCTACAACCCTCCCTATCTCTGTAACCTCCTCCAGCCCCTACAACCCTCCCTATCTCTCTAACCTCCTCCAGCCCCTACAATCCTCCCTATCTCTGTAACCTCCTCCAGCCCCTACAACCCTCCCTATCTCTGTAACCACCTCCAGCCCCTACAACCCTCCCTATCTCTGTAACCTCCTCCAGCCCCTACAACCCTCCCTATCTCTGTAACCTCCTCCAGCCCCGACAACCCTCCCTATCTCTGTAACCTCCTCCAGCCCCTACAACCCTCCCTATCTCTGTAACCTCCTCCAGCCCCTACAACCCTCCCTATCACTGTAACCTCCTCCAGCCCCCTACAACCCTCCCTATCTCTGTAACCTCCTCCAGCCCCCTACAACCCTCCCTATCTCTCTAACCTCCTCCAGCCCCTACAACCCTCCCTATCTCTGTAACCTCCTCCAGCCCCTACAACCCTCCCTACCTCTGTAACCTCCTCCAGCCCCCTACAACCCTCCCTATCTCTGTAACCTCCTCCAGCCCCTACAACCCTCCCTATCTCTGTAACCTCCTCCAGCCCCGACAACCCTCCCTGTCTCTGTAACCTCCTCCAGCACTACAACCCTCCCTATCTCTGTAACCTCCTCCAGCCCCCTACAACCCTCTGAGATCTCTGCGCTCCTCCAATTCTGGCCTCTCGCGCATCCCCCGATTTCCATCGCTCCACCATTGGCGGCCGTGCTTTCAGCTGCCTGGGCCCCGAGCTCTGGAATTCCCTCCCTAAACCTCTCCGCCTCTCTCTCCTCCTTTAAGACGCTCCTTAAAACCTACCTCTTTGACCCAGCTTTTGGTCGCCTGTCCTAATATCTCCTGATGTGGCTCGGTGTCAAATTTTGTTTGATAATCGCTCCTGTGAAGCAGCGCGGGATGTTTTACTACGTTAAATGCGCTGGATAAATACACACTGTTGTTTTTTTCTGTTACAGGGTGTCCGTGGCATAACACAGGATGGGAACCTCAGGATCAACAAGGTTGACAACACCTCTGGCCTTACTATAAATAAATATAAGACAGTCTGAAAAAAGGATGTTTATGTACAAGTTTGTTCACATTTACAAAAATATAAAACAGTATTTACAAATGTACAGTTCTTCACAATAGGCGCTGGGCACGCTCTTTCTCTGACTCCCCGAGTGAGTGCTGCCAGTTATCCTTCAACTGCTTACCCAGTGCTAGAAGACCGCCAGGCAGTGAATGGCACTGACATGAATCTGTCATTCATGAAAGAAAGACTTATGAAATAATACTGAGTGGCCTGCGGGAGGCGCTGTCCAGGGAGAGTATAAATACTCGGGCACGGGTCCAGCTTGCACAGGACATTCTTAACAGGAACCAGTGAAGGACACAACTCGACCTCCATGTTGTAAAACAGTTGATTAAAGCTTTGTTTAACACTCAGACCAAGTGCCTAGTACAGGAAACTCTTTATTAACCGGCACCGACGGGACCGGCGTGGTGCCAGTTTATCGAAAGTACCGGATCACGGAGAGTTATATCTACCGAGGCTATTTTTAACAAAGAAAAATAAATAAATCAAGAAATGTGCAGTGTACAGTATTTGGGTACTTTTGAAAACTACCCCTACTGACTAAATCGGCGTTCGTGGACTCGGACTCGGACTCGGGATCGGCAACATTGCCGGTTATTTGAGAGGAGTTTTCGGAGGATGATTTTTGCCGGTTAAGCGAGAATTCCGGATATAAGGGTGCCGGATAAACAAAAGTTTCTTGTAGTTTTCTTCCATCAAGCACCGAGGCTGGAGAAGGTCAGGAGCAAACGTCAATTAAATCACAAGGCCGTGATTACACGACCCCAAACTTGGGTTTCAGAAGCCCCAATGGAAGGCAAGATCGTGGGAGGTGAGGAGCTCAACACGCGAGGTCCTTGTCGGCCGTGGCTCAGTGCGTTTAGCCCGCTCTCTCTCTCGCTCTCGCTTCTGTGTCAGAAGGTCGTGGTTTTGAGCCCCCACTCCAGAGGCTCGAGCACAAAATCCAGGCCGACACTGTCGAAGTTTCGACTTCCGATTAAGACTCTTGTAAACAATATCGTCAAAGAAGGCTTTTTTATTATATTTTACTTGCAAGGAGAATGCATCATAGCCCAATTAGCTATGATGATAGACTCCCGAATCACAAAAAATGGAATATTCTTATACACTAATAATCACATGACATGTTGTTTAAGGTAAGCTAAGTTAACAATTAAAAAAACACATAAGAAATGCCTTACGGTGAGACTAACTAATCCCTATAAAATGGAGTCTATCTGTCTGTTCTTTTTCTTCCCAAGGCCAAGGCCCTGTTTGTTTACTTTACTAGCCCTTGGTTATCTCAATTTAAGCCTGTTTTCTTTTGTGCAGGCAGACTTTTGCTGACAGCATAGTCTAAAACTTTAAAGTTATTTTCACGAAAAGAACATAACAATGGATTTTTTCCTTTTCCACACAAGTCAGAGTCGGGCATTTTGTATCAGTTTAAATTCACGGAAGCCATTTTGTCCGAGACAAAAACTGCACTTCCACATTCCCCCCTTTTTTGTCCTTCTAGGACAAAATAGCTCAATTTAACCCTTTCGGTCTTCCTTGTCGGTTCCTGTACCAAATTTGGATTTTGGCCAGGGATGCCAACTTCTTTTCTGTTTTAACCATCCTCGGGATTATACCTGTATTGATGGCTGACCTTATTTAAGATCGTCCTTCTTCTCTGTCTATTCTCGGTGTTTGGGCGTATGTTCTTGTAGGGGTTTTAGTTGTGTTTTGGCGACTGTGGCGTACTTTTGTGGTTCATTAGTCTGCTGTTCTCTAACTTTTCCTGCAGCTTTTACTAGCCTGCAGTTCAGGTGTCGCTATACACCCTCTAAGGAGATAGGGTACAGCAGCTCATAGAGGTGTTCCAAGTCATGGCCCACACAGTTTATGCCTAACCTGTGGGGTTCTCCTAGGGAACTGCAGCTTATAGAGGAGGACTGATTCATGACCCACACAGTTTATACCTAACCTGTGGGGTTCTCCAAAGGAACTACAGCTGATTCATGACCCACACAGTTTATGCCTGACCTGTGGGGTTCTCCTAAGCACAAGTGCTTCTACGTGAGCCTCCAGAGTGCGGACCAAGTGGTATACAAGGTCGACGTCACCGGCAGTTGAAAGGAGTCCTCTCTCTTTCCCTAGCCTGCAGATCCCATTTGGGTGGAAGAATGTTTACCGAAAGTGGGGAGCATGCAAAAATGTGTATATATATATATATATGTATATTTTGTCTAGGTTGTCTAATCCTCAAAATTGTATTTTATTCAATCGCCTCAGTTCCTCCCCGAAGGGACCATACTTTTCTTCTTCGTCATTTATTTCTTTCTGTATCATCATACTTACTTCAGGTATGACTACCTTGCCTAACCTATTACAACAACACTTAATCATTGTGACAACCAAAATGATACATGCAATCGCGGCTACTACTACTACTAATCCATGCAATAATACTTGTCCCATTGATCCCAACCATCCCCCTAATATCCAATCAACCCAGCCGCCTTTGGTCCTGGATTGATGGAGCAGGGCAACCTGTTTCTGAATATGGTCCGCTAAGTTGGTTATATTTTCAGAGCTATCTGGGATATATGTGCAGCATTCTGCTCCGATCATGGCACATGTACCTCCCTGTGCAGCTAGTAGGTAATCTAGTGCCATTCTATTTTGTAGGGCGACGGTTCTCAGGGCTACCATTTCGGTGCTTACCTCCCTCAGGGATTTAACCGTGTCATTAGCTATTCCCTCAATTAATGCTGACAGTAACAGTATTTCTTGGGAAGTAAACGCTATTCCAACAGGGGGAAACATAGCTCCAACTAACATCTTCCATGTGGGGAGTTCTCTTTTCTTACAGCTATGCTTATGGTGGTCTTTCAATTCCTTTATGTGGTGTATGTATGGTACTACATACCCCAAATAGCATGATCCTGCCCAATTCTCTGGTAGCCAAGGGTATGCTCTGTGACCGCATATGAAGTACGTCCTGTTATAGGCTGTCACTATCTGTCCCGGTTGATCAGGGTTCACGTTGGTGCGGAAAACGGTAAAACCCATCTGATGGTCAGTATTCAATCATTTAGTCCCATTCCTGGTCTGTTATTAGTCAAATTCATCAAACTGGTAGTATTGAACCACCAGCTTTCCATGGAACTTACTGCCTCGTACGTAATAAACTTTTGTATGCAACGACTTTTCCCCATATTAACTCTGTTCCCTTTAGTCTGTCCTAGATCGCGTTCCCAGCATATATCCCCGATCGGTCGGCCCTTTCCCGATGTATTGGTCAGGGCTAGAAAAGGAGGTTCTTTCGTATAATCATACGTCGGCTTGTACCATCCCTTAAAATTTTCTAACGAATATCCTCCCCCCTTAAACTCGTTTCTTAGGCTAGACCACTTTTGTTCCCATATTTTTCCGAAGATGGATAGGGTGGTATCTTTCTGTTTCGTATGATTTTTATTAATTATCCATTCTGCCATATCTGTGAGGTTCAAGCGTATCGGTCGCAGAGGTATTCCTCTTTTCACATGGGTAGGAATATGGCTACATACCCAACAGGCGTTTATCCCACTTTTTTTGGCATACTTATATGACATATACAAAAAGGTGTTCATATGTAATTCTCGTTTCTTTCGGGGTTCTTTTCCTCTCCCTTGGCAGGCTATACATATCAGTCCGATTAGTAGGTAAAACGTAAATAACAGCTTCATTATTTAAGTCTTTTAAAATTCAAATTCAACTGTCCTTATCTGATACTTTCTTGCAATGGGATGCGTGGATCCAAGTAGGTCTTTCCTTGACCTTTACAGCTGTATTTGTTGTCAAGAGTACTTGATATGGCCCTTCAAAGCGTGGCTGCAGACCGTTCTTCCTCTTGAAGACTTTTACGTAGACGTCATCTCCTGGTTCCAAGTTATGGCACTTTCCTTCGGCCGGTTCCGTTTGAGCTTCCTTTACCTGTTGGTGAAAGCTGGAAATACATCTAGTTAATGCAATGCAATAGTTTAGCATATTTTCATCCATTTTATGAATGTCCATTTGTTTAACCGTAAAGGGTGCTGAGAATGGCAGTCTTTGGGGTCGTCCCATAACAATCTCATGTGGCGACAGTCCAGTTGTCCTGTTAGTTGCTGCTCGCATTATCATCAATGCTAAGGGTAACAGTTCAACCCATTTTAGTCCAGTTTCATTGCAAAGTTTAGAAAGTTTATTCTTCAGCATTCCGTTATATCTTTCTACTAGTCCCGCGGATTGCGGATGATAACTGCAGTGGAAATGCTGATTAATCTGCAAAGCCTTACATAGTTCCTTTATGATCATTCCAGTAAAATGTGATCCGTTGTCGCATGAAAGTTGCATAGGTGTTCCAAACCTTGATATGATTTCTTTTAACAAACACTTTGCAACTGTTACAGCATCATTCTTTTTACATGGAAAAGCTTCAACCCATCTTGAAAACATATCTATGATTACCATTGTGTAAGTCCTTCAAAATTAAAAAAAAAAATTTACTCCTTTTTTTTCTCTGTCTATTACCCCCCCACCCTGTGTTGTTTTGCATTTTACGATTCCCTTATCACTTCTATTTGTCTTTTGATGCTTGATATTCGACCTTGCTGGCATTTCTGCTATCTATTCCTGGCTGCATGTTGTCAGTTTCTGTTCTAAGAATTAAAACCCATCTTTGAATCTAACAGCTATTTCTTACAATTCCCTTCTTTGAGAAGGAAATAACCCTTATTGACTTCTCACAATCGGCTCTTGACTAATCTAACTAGTTCTTATTGCTCTCTCTCAACTTGGGCATTAGTTAGTAGGGAGTCTTGAAGATTTCTCCCTTCTAATAGTCCATTCCGGTGTTCCAATTCTGCCCCGCCTGGGGTATCCTCTGTTTCTTCTATCTTTCCTGATGTTACCCCGCCTGGGGTCTCCTCTACATTGCTTCGGATCTTCTCTTTCGGTGTGCTCAATTTGTTAGTGCTGGTTAGTCATGGGCATTAGTACCCAATTGGCTTGTGTATCTTACTACATAGGTTACATATATCAAATGTACTATCATTAAAAGTTGGAGAACTACCAGAGCGTGTGAAATAATACAAATCTAAGTGTGTGCTGATATATTAAGCCCAATTATCCCACCAGTGTGAGTTGTCCCCTATGCTGTCAATTTCAATATCTATTCTCGAGTTGTCTTCCTTCAGAACATAAAAATGCTTTAGGGAGGAGTTCAGTCGCATCATGAGCTCACTGATAACCTTAGACAGCAGGGGAATGTCGTATCCGAATTGTGCCACATAATTGTGCAGCTCATACTTAAGTACCTCATTTACTGTCAGTTTCACTTGAGCATAGGTTTCGATATTATGTAAAATGTGTTGGTTAACGGGACAGGTCCTGTTAGACCCGTAAAGCATGGTAGTTGCGGTAGTAGTGACACAGGAGGCACCACCAAAACCACCTCACACTGGATTCGCACTGGTTTTTCCCCACGCTCTGTTACCTACAAAACACAATTATTACAGTCATAGTTAAATTCAGTCTTACAATTTCAAGCAACATTACAGTTAACATCTAATCAACAAATCATGGACTTAAAAGATTCTCCAGATCTCTCTTTTACTCGTATCCATCTTGTGGATAATTCTTGCTAAACATGATTTCTCCTTAGCCCTCAATTGTCCCAATTCAGATTCCAGGTAACTCTCCACTTCAACTTCAATTTTCAATCCCTCTAACAGGTACCAGTGTGTTTAACTCTATTCTGATTGTTTCATTAATTAGATAGTTTCTCGATGGAGTATGTGTCAATGCTTTAAAAGTTGTCTCGCTCTCCTGAGCCACATTAACCATTTCATGTCTTGCTGTTGTCAAGTAACTGAGCATGTCTGAGACCCGTTCTTCAGTGCAGATTCAACATACATTTCCAGATGGTAATCGCTTCATACGTAACAAATCACATTTGCACACTCATACCGGTATCTCAATATCATGCCACATGTGCCTTTCTCGGGCTTTCAGGTATCTTATCAAAAGACTGTCTTTGTTCATCTTCCTCTGCATGGTCCCGATATCTTGGATAGTGGCCAGGCTATCAAATTCAGTTTTCTTAAAAGTTCATTATAGGCAGGGACACAAATGTCTCCAAGAGAAAGCTATCAATTTACTATTCTTAACTACACTTTCCTGACTTTCACTAACAAGTTTTTTTTTAAATTCCCATTCAGCAGTGTAATTTCTCCTGTTTCTATCTTACACCTTCAATCACTTCCTCTTTAGTTACCATTCATATCTCATTCATGAGCCCTGGAGTAACTTTACTGTCCAGTACAATATTTAAGATTGAAAACATAGATCAAACATTCTCACTAGGTCCAAGTTACTAACACTTTTTATTTATCATTATTTTAGAGGATCTTTTATTTTCCCAAAAGTAACCCAATATATATAGTGCCTGAGTCCATTTTGTTATTACAAAATTATCCCAAAATCCAAACAGCAGTACTGTTGAACTGATAGGTTTTGTCAATGTTCAATTTCATTTCTATCAATTTATCTTCCATTTCCAATTTCAGAAACAAATGATTTCCAGGCTAGGTGGTTTATACAGTGTTTTAACATTAGAGACAGAAGTGCTGCAATTAGTTTACAAGGTAACTTCCATATAACAAAAGAAAGAAGAGACTCCATTGTGACTCTACTTAGAGCCTAAGGGGTTAATTTATAAAATCATAATTTTCCTTCGGTCACTGTGGGGACATATTGGCCCAGAAATTGATCTCGCTCTGTTCCCGCGGGGGTAAGGCTTCCCCGCGATCTCTCACTCCGCTTGTGCTTTTTCAGATCCAGCTCGCATGAACTTGATGTTCCAGACATCAGCTGGGCAGTGCTTGCGTATCCCACCGGCGTAGTGAATTCGTGCGAGCTGTGGGATCACGTGACTCAGTTAGAGCCAATGGCAGCACATCATCTTCCATTCATAAGTTTCACATACGTGCTGTGAAATCTATGAATCTTACACCCCCCCAAAATAACAGCTAAACCTCAATTAAATTTTAAAAAAAAAACATCACATTAATAAAATAAGTATAGTTAAATAAATTAACCATTTTAAATAAAAAATTAAATTTTTGAAAAAATTTAAAATCTTTTAAAAAGTTATAAAAATAAACTTACCTGTCTTTAAAGTCTCTAAAAAAGATATACTTAATTCACTACTTACCTTGTTAAAAGTGGGTCTTACTCCTCCTTTTTCCATTTCTAAAATCTTCCGTACTTACCTGCGCGTCCAAAGCATGAAGTGCACAGCGTGCGCGCAGCCTGTAGCGCGCACGCAATGCACCGAGGAACCGCCCCCTTTTCAAAAGAGCAAGTGCCGGTTTTCAGCGCATGCGCAGGGCATGCAGAAAACCGGCAATTGGAGAGAGAATACGCGAGAGTACGCAGTGCGTACTCTCGCGTCGCGGGATCAATTTCTGGGCCATTAACTTAAAATTAAGAAACTTATATTTAATAATGTCCAATATCTTTAAATTTCATACTAAAGTTGTTGCTCGATGAACTTAATCAGCTGTCAGTGGAAAGGGTTAACTCCTTTGCAGGTTTTTTTAAGAAGGTGGAGCGAAACATTATCAGGCGCACGCAATTGCGTCACTTTACGTAAATTTTAAAAAAAACTTTCCCGATCCAAAAAAGCAGTTGTGTTTTCACACTTTAACTAAACACGAACAGAACAGATGAAACAAAACAAAATAGCACATGCTTGCAGAACTAGTAAATTACATCATATTTCTGATTGTCCTTTCTTCAGATGTCTTTCCAAAATACTGTAAAAACATTGAATATAACTGGAGAAAAATTAGTTTTTCACATTTAAGCAAATCAAATCAAATTGCTTTGGAAGATTTCACCATAGCAACCGCGACTCCAAGGTTAAATCTTAGACTGAAACTTAATCTTTTGTTAAACAAACTTTTTTTTTTGTTGTTCTTCTCAGTTTTTACACACCAGCTTAACTTAAATTGTAATTCAAATTAGGTTTTTTTTCTAATTCTTGGGGCACTTTCCCTGCAAAGTCTGATATAAAATTCCTGTCTATCCCTGACAGTAAAGGCGAATTTCCTTGTGATTCCTCTGCCAATGGTATGGACCAGAACCCGTTCTGTATCCAAGACTGTAAATATTTCAAAATCTGGTTTCAGACCATTAAATATCTTATTCAATGCGGTCTACACAAATTTACACCAACCAGAATTTCACCGTGCACAATGAAAGTCTGGTTTTTAATAGGTTAATTAACCTCAATAATTCCAATTCAATCCAGATCAAATTTTTTTTTAAACTAACCAGTGTCAGTTGGAAAAGAAAGAACCCATAGTCACATTAACAAAGAAACAATTACCATGCCTTGTAAACATTCAAATTAATTTTCTTTCCAGGCACATTGGCAACTGTGACTTCAAGGCTGAAGCTTATACCTCTTTTGTAAAACAATTAACAAACTTAAAACAACACACTTGAGTATCATTCAAGACAAGTCTTCAAAGAGTTAAAAACAGCTTTTAGCTCTCTGTACAAAAGAGTGGGTGGAGCTTAAACATAAACAAAATGACAGACACCTTTTTTTTTTAGGCAGATTTTTTTTTCTCAGGGACAAAATAATACTGTAACTTAACAAACTTAAACATTCACACAATCAGCAATCTTTCACACTTTTCACACACACTTTCACACAACTGAGATCCCAGTATTCCTTTTAACATTCCTTTCACTCAACAAATCTTGTATATTAGCTTTTATCTCGGCACAGACATTAATAACTTCCATGCCGGTAAAACTTTTCTCAGCAGCTTTTCCTGGCTTTCCAAATCCCTTCTTTTTTTTTTTTGCTTGGGTTTCAGATTCCAATTCTGGTCCGTCGGTGTTGCGGAAGCTGCTTGCTCCATTAAGAGGGAAACTTTATTCTTTTGGTCCCTATTTGTCTAACTTCATTTTGTTTAGCCAATTTACTCACGGGGTCTATTCTCTTATTTTTAATGTCAGATCTACTGGCTTGTATACTACGGTCCTTACGCCTTTCTGCTTCCTTTTTCTAGTCTGAAAAGGCTGACCAATTTACTGGGAGTGTGTCAGTATTTACAATGAGTCACCGGGAGTGTGTCAGTATTTACAGGGGGTACCCGGGAGTGTGACAGTATTTACAGGGCATCCCCGGGAGTGTGTCAGTATTTACAGGGGGTCCCCGGGAGTGTGTCAGTATTTACAGGGAGTCCCCGGGAGTGTGTCAGTATTTACAGGGGGTCCCCGGGAGTGTGTCAGTATTTACAGGGAGTCCCCGGGAGTGTGTCAGTATTTACAGGTGTCCCCGGGAGTGTGTCAGTATTTACAGGGAGTCCCCGGGAGTGTGTCAGTATTTACAGGGTGTCCCCGGGAGTGTGTCAGTATTTACAGGGAGCACCAGTGAGTATGTCAGTATTTATAGGGAGTCCCCGGGAGTGTGTCAGTATTTACAATGAGTCCCCGGGAGTATGTCAGTATTTACAGGGAGTCACCGGGAGTGTGTCAGTATTTACAGGGGGTACCCGGGAGTGTGTCAGTATTTACAGGGAGTCCCCGGGAGTGTGTCAGTATTTACAATGAGTCCCCGGGAGTATGTCAGTATTTACAGGGAGTCCCCGGGTGTGTGTCAGTATTTACAGGGAGCACCAGTGAGTGTGTCAGTATTTACAGGGAGTCCCCGGGAGTGTGTCAGTATTTACAGGGGGTCCCCGGGGAGTGTGTCTGTATTTACAGGGGGGTCCCCGGGAGTGTGTCAGTATTTACAGGGAGTCCCCGGGAGTGTGTCAGTATTTACAGGGGGGTCCCCGGGAGTATGTCAGTATTTACAGGGAGTCACCGGGAGTGTGTCAGTATTTACAGGGAGTCCCCGGGAGTGTGTCAGTATTTACAGTGGGTCCCCGGGAGTGTGTCAGTATTTACAGGGGGTCCCCGGGAGTGTGTCAGTATTTACAGGGGGTCCCCGGGAGTGTGTCAGTATTTACAGGAAGTCCCTGGGAGTGTGTCAGTATTTACAGGGGGTCCCCGGGAGTGTGTCAGTATTTACAGGGGGTCCCCGGGAGTGTTTCAGTATTTACAGGGGGTCCCCGGGAGTGTGTCAGTATTTACAGGGAGTCCCTGGAGTGTGTCAGTATTTACAGGGGTCCCCGGGAGTGTGTCAGTATTTACAATGAGTCCCCGGGAGTTTGTCAGTCTTTACAGGGGGTCCCCGGGAGTGTGTCAGTATTGACAGCGGGTCCCCGGGAGTGTGTCAGTATTTACAGGGAGTTCCTGGGAGTGTGTCTGTATTTTCAGGGGGTGCCCGGGCGTGTGTCAGTATTTACAGGGGGTCCCCGGGAGTGTGTCAGTATTTACAGGGAGTCCCCGGGAGTGTGTCAGTATTTACAGGGGGTGCCCGGGAGTGTGTCTGTATTTACAGGGGGTGCCCGGGCGTGTGTCAGTATTTACAGGGGGTCCCCGGGAGTGTGTCAGTATTTACAGGGGATCCCCGGGAGTGTGTCAGTATTTACAGTGGGTCCCCGGGAGTGTGTCAGTATTTACATGGGGTTCCCGGGAGTGTGTCAGTATTTACAGGGGGTCCCCGGGAGTGTGTCAGTATTTACAGGAGGTCCCCAGGAGTGTGTCAGTATTTACAGGGGGTCTCCGGGAGTGTGTTAGTATTTACAGGGAGTCCCTGGGAGTGTGTCAGTATTTACAGGGGGTCCCTGGGAGTGTGTCAGTATTTACAGGGGGTCCCCGGGAGTGTGTCAGTATTTGCAGGGAGTCCCCGGGAGTGTGTCAGTATTTACAGGGTGTCCCCGGGAGTGTGTCAGTATTTACAGGGAGTCCCCGGGAGTGTGTCAGTATTTACAGGGAGTCCCCGGGAGTGTGTCAGTATTTACAGTGGGTCCCCGGGAGTGTGTCAGTATTTACAGGGAGCACCAGTGAGTGTGTCAGTATTTACAGGGGGTCCCCGGGATTGTGTCAGTATTTACAGGGAGACCCCGGGAGTGTGTCAGTATTTACCGGGAGTCCCCGGGAGTGTGTCAGTATTTACAGGGAGACCCCGGGAGTGTGTCAGTATTTACAGGGAGTCCCCGGGAGTGTGTCAGTATTTACAGGGAGACCCCGGGAGTGTGTCAGTATTTACAGGGAGACCCCGGGAGTGTGTCAGTATTTACAGGGAGTCCCCGGGAGTGTGTCAGTATTTACAGGGAGTCCCCGGGAGTGTGTCAGTATTTACAGGGGGCGTCCCCGGGAGTGTGTCAGTATTTACAGGGAGACCCCGGGAGTGTGTCAGTATTTACAGGGAGTCCCCGGGAGTGTGTCAGTATTTACAGGGAGTCCCCGGGAGTGTGTCAGTATTTACAGGGGGTCCCCGGGAGTGTGTCAGTATTTACAGGGCATCCCCGGGAGTGTGTCAGTATTTACAGGGGGTCCCCGGGAGAGTGTCAGTATTTACAGGGGGTCCCCGGGAGTGTGTCAGTATTTACAGGGAGTCCCCGGGAGTGTGTCAGTATTTACAGGGAGACCCCGGGAGTGTGTCAGTATTTACAGGGGGTCCCCGGACGTCCTTCTCCTTATTGTTTTGGGGCTCAGCTCCATCACCCGGGCAGTTTAAGCTGAGCGTGCTTGGGCAGTGCGGTCTGGTGGAGACGCAGCAGGTAAGAGATCTGGTCTGAGCGGGTTACTAAACCATAGCTGGGGCGGGCGGCCTGTTCCCGCGTTCATCCCAGCCCGATAGCCCAGTGTAAGTGCCAAAATCTGGGAGGGAGTGCTGGGAACTTTCAGGGAGCGTCTGCAAATGAAGGAGAAATGATGACAGGTCAGGGAACGTCTGTAAATGAAGGTGCACTGGTGATGAATCAGGGAGAGTCTGTAAATGAAGGAGGAATGGAGAGGGGTCAGGGAGCGTCTGTAAATGAAGGAGAAATGGTGACGGGTCAGGGAGCGTCTGTAAATGAAGGAGGCCTGGTGACGGGTCAGGGAGCGTCTGTAAATGAAGGAGGAATGGTGACGGGTTAGGGAATGTCTGTAAATGAAGGAGGAATGGTGACGGGTTAGGGAATGTCTGTAAATGAAGGAGGAATGGTGACGGGTTAGGGAATGTCTGTAAATGAAGGAGGAATGGTGACAGGTCAGGGAGCGTCTGTAAATGAAGGAGGAATAGTGACGGGTCAGGGAGCGTCTGTAAACGGAGACGGGTCAGGGAGCGTCTGTCAATGAAGGAGGAATAGTGACAGGTCAGAGAGCGTCTGTAAATGAAAGTGCAATGGTGATGAGTCAGGGAGAGTCTGTAAATGAAGGAGGAATTGTGACGGGTTAGGGAAAGTCTGTAAATGAAGGTGGAATGGTGACAGGTCAGGGAACATCTGTAAATGAAAGTGCAATGGTGATGAGTCAGGGAGCGTCTGTAAATGAAGGAGGAATGGTGACGGGTCAGGGAGCGTCTGTAAATGAAGGAGAAATGGTGACGGTTCAGGGCGAGCTCCCCATAATTTCCAGAGTGCCTCTCCTAGTATCTCCAGCCCTAAACCTAACATCCTAACTTTAGCCCCGATCCCTGATCCTGACCTGTAACCATGAAATGCTAACCCGAAACAGTAATGTGATCCCCAACAGCGAACTGTAACACCCTAACCCTAGTCCCAACGTCCAGCACCAATCCCTAAAGTTTATGCTTCACTGTATAAGTTTTCAAAACCCTCCATGGCTTCCTCGCCCCCCTCCCTATCTCTGTAACCTCCTCCAGCCCCGACAACTCTCCCTATCCCTGTAACCTCCTCCAGCCCCTACAACCCTCCCTATCTCTGTAACCTCCTCCAGCCCTACACCCCTCCCTATCTCTGTAACCTCCTCCAGCCCCTACAACCCTCCCTATCTCTGTAACCTCCTCCAGCCCCCTACAACCCTCCCTATCTCTGTAAACTCCTCCAGCCCCCTACAACCCTCCCTATCTCTGTAACCTCCTCCAGCCCTACAACTCTCCCTATCTCTGTAACCTCCTCCAGCCCCTACAACCCTCCCTATCTCTGTAACCTCCTCCAGCCCCTACAACCCTCCCTATCTCTCTAACCTCCTCCAGCTCCTACAACCCTCCCTATCTCTGTAACCTCCTCCAGCCCCTACAACCCTCCCTATCTCTGTAACCTCCTCCAGCCCCCTACAACCCTCCCTATCTCTGTAACCTCCGCCAGCCCCTACAACCATCCCTATCTCTGTAACCTCCTCCAGCCCCTACAACCCTCCCTATCTCTGTAACCTCCTCCAGCCCCGACAACCCTCCCTTTCACTGTAACCTCCTCCAGCACCCTACAACCCTCCCTATCTCTGTAACCTCCTCCAGCCCCCTACAACCCTCCCTATCTCTGTAACCTCCTCCAGCCCCCTACAACCCTCCCTATCTCTGTAATCTCCTCCAGTCTCCTACAATCCTCCC
This sequence comes from Squalus acanthias, assembly GCA_030390025.1. NCBI lineage: Eukaryota > Metazoa > Chordata > Chondrichthyes > Squaliformes > Squalidae > Squalus > Squalus acanthias. The sequence goes on along the minus strand of JASTWF010001804.1, from coordinate 11,695 downwards.
TATCTCTGTAACCTCCTCCAGCCCCTACAACCCTCCCTATCTCTGTAACCTCCTCCAGCCCCTAAAACCCTCCCTATCTCTGTAACCTCCTCCAGCTCCTACAATCCTCCCTATCTCTGTAACCTGCTCCAGCCCCTACAACCCTCCCTATCTCTGTAAACTCCTCCAGCCCCCTACAACTTTCCCTATCTCTTTAACCCCCTCCAGCCCCTACAACCCTCCCTATCTCTGTAGCCTCCTCCAGCCCCCTACAACCCTCCCTATCTCTGTAACAACCTCCAGCCCCTACATCCCTCCCTATCTCTGTAACCTCCTCCAGCCCCCTACAATCCTCCCTATCTCTGTAACCTCCTCCAGCCCCCTACAACCCTCCCTATCTCTGTAACCTCCTCCAGCCACTACAACCCTCCCTATCTCTGTAATCTCCTCCAGACCCCTACAACCCTCCCTATCTCTGTAACCTCCTCCAGCCCCCTACAACCCTCCCTATCTCTGTAACCTCCTCCAGCCCCCTACAACCCTCCCTATCTCTGTTACCTCCTCCAGCCCCCTACAACCCTCCCTATCTCTGTAACATCCTCCAGCCCCTATAACCCTCCCTATCTCTGTAACCTGCTGCAGCCCCTCCAAACCTCCCTATCTCTGTAACCTCCTCCAGCCCCCTACAACCCTCCCTATCTCTGTAACCTCCTCCAGCCCCTACAACCCTCCCTATCTCTGTAACCTCCTCCAGCCCCTACAACCCTCCCTATCTCTCTAACCTCCTCCAGCTCCTACAACCCTCCCTATCTCTGTAACCTCCTCCAGCCCCTACAACCCTCCCTATCTCTTTAACCTCCTCCAGCCCCCTACAACCCTCCCTATCTCTGTAACCTCCTCCAGCCCCCTACAACCCTCCCTATCTCTGTACCCTCCTCCAGCCCCCTACAACCCTCCCTATCTCTGTAATCTCCTCCAGTCTCCTACAACGCTCCCTATCTCTGTAACCTCCTCCAGCCCCTACAACCCTCCCTATCTCTGTAACCTCCTCCAGCCCCTAAAACCCTCCCTATCTCTGTAACCTCCCCCAGCTCCTACAATACTCCCTATCTCTGTAACCTGCTCCAGCCCCTACAACCATCCCTATCTCTGTAACCTCCTCCAGCCCCCTACAACTCTCCCTATCTCTGTAACCTCCTCCAGCCCCTACAACCCTCCCTATCTCTGTAGCCTCCTCCAGCCCCCTACAACCCTCCCTATCTCTGTAACAACCTCCAGCACCCTACAACCCTCCCAATCTCTGTAACCTCCTCCAGCCCCCTACAACCCTCCCTATCTCTGTAACCTCCTCCAGCCCCTACATCCCACCCTATCTCTGTAACCTCCTCCAGCCCCCTACAATCCTCCCTATCTCTGTAACCTCCTCCAGCCCCCGACAACCCTCCCTATCTCTGTAACCTCCTCCAGCCCCTACAACCCTCCCTATCTCTGTAATCTCCTCCAGACCCCTACAACCCTCCCTATCTCTGTAACCTCCTCCAGCCCCCTACAACCCTCCCTATCTCTGTAACCTCCTCCAGCCCCCTACAACCCTCCCTATCTCTGTTACCTCCTCCAGCCCCCTACAACCCTCCCTATCTCTGTAACCTGCTGCAGCCCCGACAACCCTCTCTATCTCTGTAACCTCCTCCAGCCCCTACAATCCTCCCTATCTCTGTAACCTCCTCCAGCCCCTACAACTCTCCCTATCTCTGTAACCTCCTCCAACCCCTACAACCCTCCCTATCTCTGTAACCTCCTCCAGCCCCCTACAACTCTCCCTATCTCTGTAACCTCCTCCAGCCCCTACAACCCTCCCTATCTCTGTACCCTCCTCCAGCCCCCGACAACACTCACTATCTCTGTAACCTCTTCCAGCACCCTACAACCCTCCCTGTTTATGTAACCTCCTCCAGCCGCTACACCCCTCCATATCTCTGTAGCCTCCTCCAGCCCGCTACAACCCTTCCTATCTCTGTAGCCTCCTCCAGCCCCCTACAACCCTCCCTATCACTGTAACCTCCTCCAGCACCCTACAACCCTCCCTATCTCTGTAACCTCCTCCAGCCCCTACAACTCTCCCTATCTCTGTAACCTCCTCCAGCACCCTACAACCCTCCCTATCTATGTAACCTCCTCCAGCCCCTACACCCCTCCATATCTCTGTAGCCTCCTCCAGCCCGCTACAACCCTTCCTATCTCTGTAGCCTCCTCCAGCCCCCTACAACCCTCCCTATCTCTGTAACCACCTCCAGCACCCTACAACCCTCCCTATCTCTGTAACCTCCTCCAGCCCCTACAACTCTCCCTATCTCTGTAACCTCCTCCAGCCCCTACAACTCTCCCTATCTCTGTAACCTCCTCCAGCCCCTACAACTCTCCCTATCTCTGTAACCTCCTCCAGCCCCCTACAACCCTCCCTATCTCTGTAACCTCCTCCAGCCCCTACAACCCTCCCTATCTCTGTAACCTCCTCCACTCCCTACAACACTCCCTATCTCTGTAACCTCCTCCAGCCCCTACAACCCTCTCTATCTCTGTAACCTCCTCCAGCCCCTACAACCCTCCCTATCTCTGTAACCTCCTTTAGCCCCTTACAACCCTCCCTATCTCTGTAACCTCCTCCAGCCCCCTACAACCCTCCCTATCTATGTAACCTCCTCCAAACCCACAACACACCCTATCTCTGTAACCTCCTCCAGCCCCTACACCCCTCCCTATCTCTGTAACCTCCTCCAGCCCCTACACCCCTCCCTATCTCTGTAACCTCCTCCAGCCCCTACACCCCTCCCTATCTCTGTAACCACCTCGCCCCCCTCCCTATCTCTGTATCCTCCTCCAGCCCCTTACAACCCTCCCTATCTCTGTAACCTCCTCCAGCCCCCTACAACCCTCCCTATCTCTGTAACCTCCTCCAGCCCCTACAACCCTCCCTATCTCTGTAACCTCCTCCAGCCCCCTACAATCCTCCCTATCTCTGTAACCTCCTCCAGCCCCCTACAACCCACCCTATCTCTGTAACCTCCTCCAGCCCCTACAACCCTCCCTATCTCTGTAACCTCCTCCAGCCCCCTACAATCCTCCCTATCTCTGTAACCTCCTCCAGCCCCATACAACCCACCCTATCTCTGTAACCTCCTCCAGCCCCTACATCCCTCCCTATCTCTTTAACCTCCTCCAGCCCCCTACAATCCTCCCTATCTCTGTAACTTCCTCCAGCCCCCTACAACCCTCCCTATCTCTGTAACCTCATCCAGCCCCTACAACCCTCCCTATCTCTGTAACCTCCTCCAGCCCCTACAACCCTCCCTATCTCTGTAAACTCCTCCAGCCCCCTACAACCCTCCCTATCTCTGTAACCTCCTCCAGCCCCTACAACCCTCCCTATCTCTGTAATCTCCTCCAACCCCACAACACACCCTATGTCTGTAACCTCCTCCAGCCCCTACAAGCCTCCCTATCTCTGTAACCTCCTCCAGCCCCTATAACCCTCCCTATCTCTGTAACCTCCTCCAGCCCCCACAACCCTCCCTATCTCTGTTACCTCCTCCAGCCTCACAGCCCTACCTATCCCGGTAACTTCCTCCAGCCCCTACAACCCTCCCTATCTCTGTAACCTCCTCCAGCCCCAACAACCCTCCCTATCTCTGTAACCTCCTCCAGCCCCTTACAATCCTCCCTATCTCTGTCACCTCCTCCAGCCCCCTACAACCCTCCCTATCTCTGTAACCTCCTCCAGCCCCTACAACCCTCCCTATCTCTGTAACCTCCTCCAACCCCACAACACACCCTATCTCTGTAACCTCCTCCAGCCCCTACAACCCTCCCTATCTCTGTAACCTCCTCCAGCCCCTACACCCCTCCCTATCTCTGTAACCACTTTGCCCCCCTCCCTATCTCTGTAACCTCCTCCAGCCCCTTACAACCCTCCCTATCTCTGTAACCTCCTCCATCCCCCTACAACCCTCCCTATCTCTGTAACCTCCTCCAGCCCCTACAACCCTCCCTATCTCTGTAACCTCCTCCAGCCCCTACAACCCTCCCTATCTCTGTAACCTCCTCCAGCCCCTACAACTCACCCTATCTCTGTAACCTCCTCCAGCCCCTACAACCCTCCCTATCTCTGTAACCTCCTCCAGCCCCTGCAAACCTCCCTATCTCTGTAACCTCCCCAGCCCCTACAACCCTCCCTATCTCTGTAACCTCCTCCAGCCCCTACAACCCTCCCTATCTGTGTAACCTCCTCCAGCCCCTACAACCCTCCCTATCTGTGTAACCTCCTCGAGCCCCTACAACCCTCCCTATCCCTGTAACCTCCTCCAGCCCCTACAACCCTCCCTATCCCTGTAACCTCCTCCAGCCCCTATAACCCTCCCTATCTCTGTAACCTCCTCCAGCCCCTACAACCCTCCCTATCTCTGTAACCACCTCCAGCCCCTACAACCCTCCCTATCTCTGTAAACTCCTCCAGCCCCTACAACCCTCCCTATCTCTGTAACCTCCTCCAGCCCCTACAACCCTCCCTATCTCTGTAACCTCCTCCAGCCCCTACAACCCTCCCTATCTCTGTAACCTCCTCCAGCCCCTACAACCCTCCCTATCTCTGTAACCTCCTCCAGCCCCTACAACCCTCCCTATCTCTGTAACCACCTCCAGCCCCACAACCCTCCGAGATCTCTGCGCTCCTCCAATTCTGGCCTCTTGCGCATCCCCCCGATTTCCATCGCTCCACCATTGGCGGCCGTGCTTTCAGCTGCCTGGGCCCCGAGCTCTGGAATTCCCTCCCTAAACCTCTCCGCCTCTCTCTCCTCCTTTAAGACGCTCCTTAAAACCGACCTCTTTGACCCAGCTTTTGGTCGCCTGTCCTAATATCTCCTTATGTGGCTCGGGGTCAAATTTTGTTTGATAATCGCTCCTGTGAAGAGCCTTGTGACGTTTTACTACATTAAATGCGCTGGATAAATACACACTGTTGTTTTTTTCTGTTACAGGGTGTCCGTGGTATAACACGGGATGGGAACCTCAGGATCAACAAGGTTGACAACACATCTGGCCTTGCTAAAAATAAATATAAGACAGTCTGAAAAAAGGATGTTTATGTACAAGTTTGTTCACATTTACAAAAATATAAAACAGTATTTACAAATGTACAGTTCTTCACAATAGGCGCTGGGCACGCTCTTTCTCTGACTCCCCGAGTGAGTGCTGCCAGTTATCCTTCAACTGCTTACCCGGTGCTACAAGACGCCAGGCAGTGAATGGCACTGACATGAATCTGTCATTCATGAAAGAAAGACTTATGAAATAATACTGAGTGGCCTGCGGGAGGCGCTGTCCAGGGAGAGTATAAATACTCGGGCACGGGCCCAGCTTGCACAGGACATTCTTAACAGGAACCAGTGAAGGACACAACTCGACCTCCATGTTGTAAAACAGTTGATTAAAGCTTTGTTTAACGCTCAGACCAAGTGCCTAGTAGTTTTCTTCCATCAAGCACCAAGGCTGGAGAAGGTCAGGAGCAAACGTCAATTAAATCACAAGGCCGTGATTACACGACCCCAAACTTGGGTTTCAGAAGCCCCAATGGAAGGCAAGACCGTGGGAGGTGAGGAGCTCAACACGCGAGGTCCTTGTCGGCCGTGGCTCAGTGCGTTTAGCCCGCTCTCTCTCTCGCTCTCGCTTCTGTGTCAGAAGGTCGTGGGTTCAAGCCCCCACTCCAGAGGCTCGAGCACAAAATCCAGGCCGACACTCCCCAGTGCCAGTACTGAGGGAGAGCCGCACTGTCGGAGGGGCAGTACTGAGGGAGTGCCGCACTGTCGGAGGGCAGTACTGAGGGAGCGCCGCACTGTCGGAGGGGCAGTACTGAGGGAGCTCCACACTGTCGGAGGGGCAGTACTGAGGGAGCGCCGCAATGTCGGAGGGGCGGTACTGAGGGAGCGCCGCAATGTCGGAGGGGCAGTACTGAGGGAGCGCCGCACTGTCGGAGGGGCAGTACTGAAAGAGCGCCGCACTGTCGGAGGGGGCAGTACTGAGGGAGTGCCGCACTGTCGGAGGGGTAGTACTGAGGGAGCGGCGCACTGTCGGAGGGGCAGTACTGAGGGAGCGCCGCACTGTCGGCGGTGCCATCTTTCAGATGAGACGATAAACTCGAGGCCCCGTCTGCTCTCTCAGGTGGATGTAAAAGATCCCACGGCCACTATTGGAAGAAGAGCAGGGGGGAGTTCTCCCCGGTGTCCTGGGTCCAATATTAATCCCTCAACCAACATCAGTAGAACAGATGGTCCGGTCATTATCACATTGCTGCTTGTGGGAGCTTGCTGTGTGCAAATTGGCTGCCGCGTTTCCTACATTAGAACAGTGACTACACTGCAAAAAAAGTGCTTCATTGGCTGTGAAGAGCTTTGGGACGTCCTGAGGTGGTGAAAGGCGCTGGAGAGATGCAAACTCCTTCCTTCCTTCTTTCTTTCTCTCTCTCCGATCCCGTCCACCCTTCTCCCCGCAGCGCACCCATTGCGACTGTGGCTGATCCATCGATTGGACGGGAGGTTCAGTCAATCATTGTCCCATCTTGCTCAGCCCCTGCGCGAACCGAACACGACTATCTTCATCGTTGGTCGGTGGTGGGGGGGGCAATCATCTCCTCCTCCTCCTCCTCTGTCGATGAGGCTCCTGCGGGCTGGCCTTTGCCCTCCTGCCCTGGGCTGGGTTTTTTTCTCCCCCTGCTCTCTGACAGGTTCTGCATTTCTGGAGAGGGAGAGAGAGAGAGAGGGTAACGTTACGCCTCGGACATTGTGTGGAGGAAGCTGATCGGCACAGCCCCTCGCCACCATCGGCTGGCCTGCTACAGATCTGCCGGCTTCACAGCTCTCGCACGCTGCCCCTCCCACACCCCCAACTTAACCACCGCACACAGGAAGGACAGACAGGAAGGAAGAGGAGGTGGGGTAGCTATGTTAATAAAGGAAGGAATCACTGTATTACAGAGAAATGATATTGGGTCAAAGGATCAGGATAATGAAACAGTTTGGGTGGAGATAAGGAATAATAAAGGGAAAAAAACACTAGTGGGAGTAGTATATAGGCCTCCTAATAGTTGCAACTCTGCTGGAAGAAGTATTAATCAGGAAATAGTTGGGGCATGTAATAAGGGAACAGCTATAATTATGGGGGATTTTAACTATCATATTAACTGGACAAATCAAATTGGGCAGGGCAGCCTTGAGGAAGAGTTTATTGAGTGTATTAGGGATGGATTTCTTGAGCAGTATGTAACTGATCCGACAAGGGGGCAAGCAACCTTGGACCTGGTCCTGTGTAATGAGTCAGGATTAATTAATAATGTCCTAGTTAAGGATCCCCTTGGAATGAGTGACCATAACATGGTTGAATTCCATATCCAATTAGAGGGTGAGAAGGTTGGTTCTCAGACAAGCGTACTGAGCTTGAATAAAGGAGACTATGATGGTATGAGAGCGGAATTGATTAAAGTGGACTGGGAAAATAGATTAAAGGGTAAGACGGTACATGAGCAGTGGTGTTCATTTAAGGAGTTATTTTACAACTTTCAAAAAATATATATTCCACTGAGGAAAAAAGGGTGTAAAAGAAATGACAGCCATCCGTGGCTAAGTAAAGAAATTAAGGATAGTATCCAACTGAAAACAAGGACATATAAGGTAGCCAAACTTAGTGGGAGGATAGAAGATTGGGAAGTCTTCAAAAGACAGCAAAAAGTAACTAAAGGATTGATTAAGAAAGGGAAGATAGATTATGAAAATAAATTAGCAAAAAATATAAAAACAGATAGCAAGAGTTTCTATAGTTATATAAAAAGAAAAAGGGTGGCTAAGGCAAACGTAGGTCCCTTAGAGGATGAGACCGGGAAATTAATGGTGGGAAACATGGAGATGGCAAAAATGCTGAACAAATATTTTGTTTCAGTCTTTACGTAAAGGACACTAAGAATATCCCAACACTGGACAAACAGGGGGCTCTAGGGGGGGAGGAGCTAAATACGATTAAAATCACTAAGGAATTGGTACTCAATAAAATAATGGGACTCAAGGCGGATAAATCCCCTGGACCTGATGGCTTACATCCTAGGGTCTTGAGGGAAGTGGCAATAGGGATTGTGGATGCTTTGGTAATAATTTTCCAAAATTCCCTGGACTCAGCAAAGGTCCCGGCAGATTGGAAAACTGCTAATGTAACACCCTTATTTAAAAAGGGTAGTAGGCAGAAAGCTGGAAATTATAGACCAGTTAGTCTAACATCTGTGGTGGGTAAAATTTTGGAGTCTATTATTAAGGAGACAGTAACGGAACATTTAGATAAACATAATTTGATAGGACAAAGTCAGCATGGCTTTATGAAGGGGAAATCATATCTGACAAATTTGCTTGAGTTCTTTGAGGACATAACGTACAGGGTGGATAAAGGGGAACCAATGGACGTAGTGTATTTAGACTTCCAGAAGGCATTCGACAAGGTGCCACATAAAAGATTATTGCTCAAGATAAAAAATCACTGGATTGGGGGGAATATTCTGGCATGGGTGGAGGATTGGTTATCTAACAGGAAGCAGAGAGTTGGGATAAATGGTTCATTCTCGGACTGGCAACCAGTAGCCAGTGGTGTTCCGCAGGGTTCGGTGCTGGGTCCCCAACTCTTTACAATCTATATTAACGATTTGGAGGAGGGGACCGAGTGTAACATATCAAAGTTTGCAGATGATACAAAGATGGGAGGGAAAGTAGAAAGTGAGGAGGACATAAAAAACCTACAAGGGGATATAGACAAGCTGGGTGAGTGGGCAGAGATTTGGCAGATGCAATACAATATTGGAAAATGTGAGGTTATGCACTTTGGCAGGAAAAATCAGAGAGCAAGTTATTATCTTAATGGCGAGAAACTGGAAAGTACTGCAGTACAAAGAGATCTGGGGGTCCTAGTGCAAGAAAATCAAAAAGTTAGTATGCAGGTGCAGCAGGTGATCAAGAAGGCCAACGGAATGTTGGCTTTTATTGCTAGGGGGATAGATTATAAAAACAGGGAGGTATTGCTGCAGTTATATCAGGTATTGGTGAGACCGCATCTGGAATACTGCATACAGTTTTGGTGTCCATACTTAAGAAAAGACATACTTGCTCTCGAGGCAGTACAAAGAAGGTTCACTCGGTTAATCCCCGGGATGAGGGGGTGGACATATGAGGAGAGGTTGAGTAGATTGGGACTCTACTCATTGGAGTTCAGAAGAATGAGAGGCGATCTTATTGAAACATATAAGATTGTGAAGGGGCTTGATCGGGCGGATGCGGTAAGGATGTTCCCAAGGATGGGTGAAACTAGAACTAGGGGGCATAATCTTAGAATAAGGGGCTGCTCTTTCAAAACTGAGATGAGGAGAAACTTCTTCACTCAGAGGGTAGTAGGTCTGTGGAATTTGCTGCCCCAGGAAGCTGTGGAAGCTACATCATTAAATAAATTTAAAACAGAAATAGACAGTTTCCTAGAAGTAAAGGGAATTAGGGGTTACGGGGAGCGGGCAGGAAATTGGACATGAGGCTGAGTTCGGATCGGTTGAGGCCCTGTGGATGGCGTAGCGGGCCCAGGGGCTGAGTGGCCAGGTCCTGCTCCTACTTCTTGTGTTCTTTAGATTTGAGGTGAGGATCAGATCAGCCATGATCTTATTGAATGGCGGAGCAGGCTCGAAGGGCCGATTGGCCTACTCCTGCTCCTATTTCTTATGTTCTTATGTTCTTATACACCACCCAGAAATAGGAGCAGGAGTAGGCCACTCGGCCCCTCGAGCCTGCTCCGCCATTCAATAAGATCATGGCTGATCTCGGGCTCAAAGCCACTTCCCCGCCAGCTCCCCATAACCCTTCACACCCTTATCTTGCAAAAATCTGTCTATCTCCACCTTGAATATATTCAATGACTCCGCCTCCACAGCTCTCTGAGGCAGAGAATTCCACAGATTCACCACCCTCTGAGAGAAGAAATTCCTCCTCATCTCCGTTCTAAAAGGGCGATCCTTTATTCTGAAACTGTGCCCCCGAGTTCTAGATTTCCCCACGAGGGGAAACATCCTCCCTGCCTCTATCCTGTCGAGCCCCCTCAGAATCTTTTATGTTTCGATAAGATCACCTCTCATTCTTCTAAACTCCAATGAGTTTAACAACCTGCTCAACCTTTCCTCATAAGTCAACACACTCATCTCTGAATTAACCGTGTGAATCGTCTCTGAACTGCCTCCAATGCAAGTATATCCTTCCTTAAATAAGGAGACCAAAACTGTAAACATTATCTCTCTCAAACACAACTTCCATTTATATAGAACGTCCCAAGGCACATCGCAGGAGCGCTAATCAGATCAAAAGAGAATGAGATTTACCAGGATGTTGCCAGGACTGGAGAATTTCTGCTATGAGGAAAGATTGGATAGGCTGGGGTTGTTTTCTTTGGAACAGAGGAGGCTGAGGGAAGGACTTAATTGAGGTGTATAAAATGATGAGGGGCTTAGATAGAGTGGATAGGAAGGACCTATTTCCCCTAGCAGAGAGGTCAATAACCAGGGGGCGGAGATTTAAAGTAATTGGTGGAAGGATTAGAGGGGAGTTGAGAACTTTTTTCACCCAGAGGGTGGTGGGGGTCTGGAACTCACTGCCTGAAAGGGTGGTAGAGGCAGAAACCCTCATCACATTTAAAAAGTTCTTGGATATGCACTTGAAGTGCCGTAACCTACAGGACCATGGACCAAGAGCTGGAAAGTGGGATTGGACTGGATAGCTCATTCGGCCGGCACAGACACGGTGAGTCGAATGGCCTCCTTCTGTGCTGTAAATTTCTATTCTATAAAATTTGACACCGAGCCACATCAGGAGATATTAGGACAGGCGACCAAAAGCTGGGTCAAAGAGGTCGGTTTTAAGGGGCCTCTTAAAGGAGGAGAGAGAGGCGGAGAGGTTTAGGGAGGGAATTCCCGAGGTCAAGGCACAGGCAGCTGAAGGCACGGCCGCCAATGGTGGAGCGATGGAAATCGGGGGATGCGCAAGAGGCCACAATCAGAGGAGGTCAAAGATCTTGGAGGGTTGTAGGGGCTGGAGGAGGTTACAGAGATAGGGAGGGGGGGGCGAGGAGGCCACGGAGGGAATTTGAAAATGAGGATGAGAATTTTAAAATTGTGCCACTGTCCAGTGACTTCTGCACCCGGTCAGGACAGGATGGGGCTCGGCTGCGCTGCCACACTTGGTCGAACAGCCCGCCGACATTCACCCTCTGGGTGAACGCCTGCTGATTATGGCACTTGGGCATGATGCTGGGTGAGCAGGGAGGTCTGCACCGTACACCAGGGAGAGTCAGTGCCCTCGGGAGAGGGGGGACCGCAGGGGGAACACTGGCAACTAAACAGGAAACATTCATGTTTTTCTCGGGGGCAGAAACTGGTGAATCGCAGGAAGCTGTCACCCAGTCTCGACATTGCAGACACACACTCACTCTCAGGCACACACTCACAAACACACACCACTCACACACACTCATACGATACCCAACTGTACAGAGAGAGAGAGAGAAAGGGGGAGAGGGGAAGTAGGGAGGGGAAAGATAGAGAGGGAGGGAAGAGAGAGACAAACATAGGAAAGGAGAGAGGAGAGGGGGAGAGAGAGAGAGAGGG